>JACXGI010016449.1:0-15868 GCA_016801175.1 Esox masquinongy
CCACTGTGCTGACACCTCCCCCTCCTCGTGTTGTCCCTGTCCTTGTCCATCTGGTCATGCTTCCGACCAGGACTAAGTTTAACTAGACTCTGGACTCAGCCCACGTGCACTTATTAATTATTACAATTGTACTCTTAATATGTTTACCCGGTACAGCCAGAAGAGGACTGGTCACCCCTCTGAGCCTGGGTCCTCTCTAAGTTTCTTCCTAAATTTCGGCCTTCTTAGGGAGTTTTTCCTAGCCACTGAAAGTCAACACTACTGTTGTTTGCTCCTTGGGGTTTTAAGGCCGGGTGTTTTGTAAAAGCACTTTGTGACAACCGCTGATGTAAAAAGGGCTTTATAAATAAATTTGATTGATTGATTGATTGATTGACTCTGAGCTATATCTTTGGTCTACTTTACTGTAGCTAGTTATCTGTATCTAAGTTCTTTGTTGTATGTATATACAACCTTGTTTTCATTTCTAAAGAAATGCGTTTTTGGCTGTCCCTCTGCTAAATCAGACAGGGAGTGGCATGGGGGCGGGGCATAGACTTCCACAGTAATAGAGGGACAGAGGATGCAAGCAAGTTCATTTGTTTTACTGTAGTTAGATAACTTAGTTTCCATGTGTTATTTAGCATCACATCTGATCAGTGAACTACATTGTTACCTAGTACCTGGCTTTATTGCATCAACCAGAGTAAAGAAGCTTGCTAAAGTTAGCAACTGATTGTAATGAAAGCAGCATGCATCTACAGTAAGTTTGACCAAGCTAGTTTGCCAATGTTACCCCAGTATTTTTGAACAACAGAGGGCGGTCGGGTTGTGATAGTCATGGTATTTTCCATAGAGATCTAGCCATCGATGTAGTCAATACAGAAAATGTCTTTTAAAAAATCAGATTGAAAAGACTAAGGTTAAATTTATACAGTTTGGCTAATAAGTGTCGGGTGTACCTCCTAAATCTGTCAAGAGTTAAACAATGACATGGTTCAGTTACTGTCTGTAGATACTTATACAGGAGGCAAGCAAGTTCAATTTTAGCCAAAAGGTATGTTAGTTTCCATTTATTATTTATCATATGCATATTTTTGGCTTTATCAAATAATTTTATCTTGCAAATGTTAACAAATGGATAGCTAGCAAGGCTATATCTGACTGACTGTATGTTTACATCCATCCTAATTAAACCCAATATACAGCCTTAGCTATCTGCATAAAGTAATAATTATGTGTTGATCTGCCTAATAAATAATGGAACCCTAATCATTCTGCATTTAGTTTAATCAATACCCTAATATGTTGTGCTAAAAAATGTTTTTAGGTCTTAACCCCACCCAGCTATTTAAGTATTCAAATGAGGACACTGGCCTTGTGCTAAACTGGTCTGGTTGGTCTCTAATAAACACGGGAGAGTGGGGCAAGATGAGCCAATTTTTACTTATGTTGTCCTCTGGGAAAGGAAAAATGAGAGAGAAGTACAATGAAAACATCTACCCTTATTTCAGGATATCTTATATCTATTCAATTTATAAGACACCTCTATGACAAAGGGCCCTGAAAACATGACCTTGGAAAAAAAAGTGTTATTGTGGCTCAACTTGCCCCAGCAGTTGATCCAAGTCAGTGGGTAAATTGAACCTCAGATTTTTTTATTTAAATCAGATCATAATTTTTTAAAAACTATATAATAAAAATGTTCCTTTTCCAAATAACCTTAATTCTTTTAAAAACTTAACTTAAACAATAGAAAACCAACCAAATAAAGTTTAATTTTTAGAATATTTTAATGTTTGCAATTGGTGAAACATTTTTGTTAAATTAAAAGGACAGCCTTTGAATCTGCTGGCATCCATTCACGTAAAATAAAACAAAATCAGAAAATATAAGTTATTTCAACAGTTTCCCTAATTTAACATTTTGGTAAACAGTTTAACAGTTGTGAGAACAAACCATCAGTTAAATCTTTCAAGAACACTGCACAATGAAAAAGAACTATTCAACCTTCCATTTAACAAGGTTGCAGGGAAATATGAGTTGCTGATCTCTTCTTGCAGTTCCTCCAACCTTCTGGAGTTGAGGTAGCTTCATCAGCACGTCACTCCCTCATCATTTTCCTTGAATGCAAAGGTGGGTTTCTTGTTGCCAGTGCTCCCTCTGGATTCTTCTGAGAAACTTAGCACTCACGTCATTACCCTCAAGGCACTCAACCAAGCCAATGTAATGGTAGCTCTTGCATCTGATTGCAAATTGTACGATGACATAGTCACCAACTAACAGATCTGAGATGTCTGGTTCACTTTTCTCATCATCAGAGCTGACACACTGAGAAGTGTCATCAAGTTGGATGCGCTCTCCTCAGAGCTGCTGTACACTTATTTTCTTCTTGGTTTATTTCTTCTTAGGCTCTCGTTCTTTGATGTTACACCCTTTTTTCCCCTTCTGTTTAATTTTTCTTTCTTCATGGGCCCTTTCAATTGCCTGCACTTCAGGCGTATCAGTCAGGATTCTTGTCTTCACATGCTTTCACTTTGTTTGCAACCTGGGCTGCTGACTTTTAGGTAAGGGCAGGATTTCACTAGGAGACACATATCCAGTGTGGCTGGGGTGCAAATCTGTGCCACTTGGTGAAGCAAATGCATGTGAAGGCAGCTCAGCATGGCTGGAGGTTGAAGCCACAGGTGGATCATCTGTAGCAGCAGACTGCAGCTCAGAGGTTGAAGCCACTGGTGGATCATCTGCAGCAGTAGACTGTAGCTGAGGGTTTGGCCTGTCCGACAACATGGATGGTTCAAACTCTGCATCAGAGAAAATATCTCTGTTGTAAGGGAAAATCCCTGTAGACCTGAATCCAGAAGAGAGATTCCGTGGAGTCATTGCTGACATAAACGCCTCATTCACACAACCAGGGATTTGGTATATGTTGGTTGTTTTGCCTGGGTTTGATCTCATCCAACCATCAAGAGCTATGTTGTATTATGTCTTAAATGGACCATAAACAGTCTTGTCCAGAAGCTGCAGGCGATGGGACGGTGGAATTGTGTGGTGTGGAATTGTGAGCATAACAATGCCATTTCTTTTTGCTCTGTCCAATGCCCTCAGTGAAATGTGGGCCTCATGGTTATCAAGGATTAGCAGCATGGGATGGTCAGAGGAGCAGTTGGTGTGCTGAACCAGATGTTCAAGGAACTCAGCAAAGGTGTCTTCCTTGATCAAGCCAGATCTGGTGGAGGTTCCAATTGATCCTGGAGGTGCCCCTGTAATGAAATGTTATTTGTATCTAACCCTTGGGAAGACAAACATGGGAGGGACTACAGTCACAAGCTCTCCTCTTTCAGCAGATGTGATGGATCTGATGCCCACTTGCTTTTTCCCTTTCTCTGCCACTACCTGCTTTGGTGTCTGCACTGTTGTGACACCAGTTTCATCAACATTATAAATCCTGTTTGGAGGAAATGTGCCTGCTAAACAAAGACAAGACATGAAAGAGAAATGATGAGAATAAGAATAGTTAAACATGACGCATTACAACTAAAGAGCCCTGAATATATATTCTAGTACATGTAGCAGGTAGACGTGTGTCAGTCTGTCAAATGTATTTAACTGATGTATATAGTCATTAATGTATAGTCAAATATATTATGTCACCTGTCCACCACTTTTGACAGATTGTCAAAGAACTCCCTGACTGTATTTTTATTGAAGGCTGTAGCTCTTACCAACCATGTCACTTCAGGCATATGGCACGAGAGTGGCGAGTCAAAAAACTCTTGAACTAATCTCGACCTAAAGAAAATAATAAATTCTATGAAGATACTGTATTTAACTACACAACATAAGTGAGCCTTTGCAGACCCACTGAATCATGTATTTTCCTACACAACCTACCTGCTAAACCCTTCTCTTTCCAGGACAGAATTTTTTTTTTTCTGGCATTTCAAATGCTAGCTCACAGCATTTATTTGGAGTAAGGCTGTGGAACTGTTCAGCTAGATTTTTGATGTGGTCTGCAAGCTCCTTCTCTACCTCCTCAGTGAAGACCCTCTTTGCTTCCGCTGTTCCGCTGTACCCTACTTTTTTTACTTCCTTTACCTGCTTTTTTATGAACCTCTGCAGGGTTGACCTGTCAATATTCCTGTCTTTCGCCACTGATCTGATGGATTTTCCACCCTTGACCTCAATGGCTGCTCTCTCCATCTTTTCAAGGGGTGTTGAGCCCCAGTTCGCTCTCCTGTAGTTCCTTGACATGATAGCCTTTCTACAATGTTTAACATATGATAAACCAAACCAGTTGTGTAATACAACATTATACAATACAATTGTATAATTCAGATATTTAACTTAACTTTAGTACATTGTGGTGGGGTAAGTTGAACAACTGGCTCACTTTATCCCGCAGCATTTGACTAACTTTGCCCAATAGCCACCATTTTGGAAAAAACTGACTAGCTTAGCCGTTCAGGCTAATGTTGAGCTTAATGGATAACATGGTTTTATATATTGGCAAATCACCAATATATATTTTTAAACATTTTTAGATCAAGATAAATTGGCTTTGACATGAAAGCCATTATAGCTGACATGCAGAAAATTTACTTTGACAAGCAAAATAGTTTTTTGTGAAAAAAAATACCACTTCTCCCATGTGCTTCTCTACTTCACAGCCAGATCAAAATGGCAAGTTCTTTCTGAATTTATAGTCACATGACCACAACCAGGGGTGGGTCAACTTACCCACTGGCTCAAATTACCCCACTCTCCCCTACTATATCAAACCAAATAAAATAATAAAATTAAAGTGTTTTAACATGGGCTTGATACATCAGGGTTAAACAGTACAGTGAAAGGTAAAGTAGCTTAGTTGCAGGATTCATAATAAACAGTAGCAGCAATGTAAGTGCAGATAGTTTGAGTGCAGGTGGACAGCCACTGAGCCTTTATAGGGTTATAGATTTGGCATAATCACACACACCTGGATGAATGACCGGTCAATCAGGTAGCTCATTATCAAACTAAGTGACTTGCTCACTTTTCTGAAGACTATGCAAACATAATAGCTAAGCATGATCACACACACCTGGATGAATGACTGGTCAATCAGGTAGCTTATTATCAAACTAAGTGACTTGCTCACTTTTGTGAAGAAAAGCTAGCTACCCAATGAACAAGTTAGAAACTAGGAAATGTTAGCTAGCTGGTAAATTAATGTTGTTACCTAGCTTAGGGTGGCCAGACATCCCGGTTTGCCCGGGATTGTTCCAGTTTCAATTTGGGTGTTCCGGGTCCCGACAAATATCTGTAAAACACTAAAATGTCCCGGTTTCCGACAATCACTACCAAATTGTCCCGGTTTGCACCACAATAATAATAAAAATTATAATAGTAGGCTAATAATAATACTGTAATGTTTCCACATACGAGTTGGCGCAAAACAAACAACTGCATTGAACTGTGTAGCAAAGCAACAATTCCTATCAAAGCTCAAAGCGCTCCCTGCTCCACCAACCACAAGCACACATGATGCCCAACATGCGTGCAGAAGCGCATACATGTGCGCGTGCATTAACGTGCGGTTACACAAGGGTCCCAGTTTGGGGGGTTGAAAATGTAGTCGCCCTAGCTAGCTAACGTTAACAGTAACGACAGTAGCTATAGCTAGATAACTTGCAATACAAACAACTTTGACAACTTTTTGAAAAGGAATTATCTGTAGCTAGTTAGCTAACGTTCGACTTACCGGTATACATGTAGGAATGTTTTGCAGTAGACTGAATATCCTCTGATTACATACAAAGTCCTTTGTTGTTTGCGTTAATCTGTTGACAGGCCAAACCCAACGTGTCTTTTCGCTACTGTTCACACTCAAGGCGTTCAATACTCCAAGAATCTATGCATCTTTCATTGTCACTATCATAACTGCCATAGTTGTCCTTCGCTTGTAAATGTAATCCGTGGACAGTTTTATACAAGACGAGCCAGCATTTTCTTTCCACCATTGGCACTGCAATGAAATGCCTCAATTTTGCCTGAACGTTTTGAACATTATCAGTTCAAAACGTCTGGGATTTCCTCATCGTTCGATTCATCTTCTGAGTCATGGCATCATAGCACTCCGGAAAGTACTATCTCACAACTTGAGATTTTTTGCTAACACCAGCTTAATTCAGGGCAGCAATGTGGTTCACTTTTTGAAAAACCCAAGGTTGCAATGCTATTAAACAAGTACGGGTGTCATGACGGAAGTCAGTGACTTGGCAGACCAATCAGAACTTAGTATGTCAGCATGTCCAGCCCCTTCATTACCTCAGCCAATCATGTCTAGCAAAAGTCCTGTATTTTCCACTGGTTAAACAAGGGTTTGAGTTTTTAATTTTATTCATATTTACACTTCACATACTAGTTTGTTATTAAGTCACATGAAAGTTCACATCTCCAAGAAGGCATTTCTGCAAAAAAGTCAAAATGTCCCAGAACATGTTTTTCTTCTTAAAAACAGCTCTCCTGAAAAGTAGTGACATGCGACATATGCCCCCAGTCACAAATTCTGTTACGGTTATTCCCCATAATCCTGGAATATCAGATCACAGTCTAACTAAATTTACCATTAGAACAAGAATCCCACTTGTACCCCAAACTATGAATTTTAAAAGCCGTAATATAAATTCTCGGACTACAAATAGATTTCTTTATATTCTTTCAGACTCGCTCATCGATAACGGAGTAAATAAATATGCAAACAATCTAATCGAGGATCTAAACACAACACTGCAAATTACTTTAGATATGGTTGCACCACTAAAAACAAAAGAAATACGCAACACGAAACTTGCTCCCTGGTACACAGACAATACTGGAGTACTCAAGCAAGCCTCCAGAAAATTGAAGCGAAAGTGACGCTCCACCGAGTTGGAAGTATTTTTAACTAGCCAGGATAGACAGTACACTACAATACCGAAAAGCACTCACATCTGCTCAATCAGCTTATTTCTCCAACCTGATTGAGGTGAACAAAAACAATCCAAAATATCTCTTTGATACAGTTGCAAAGTTAATAAAAAAGCAATGCTCAACACGTGAGGTGGGTCTTCACTTCAGCAGTAATGAATACATGAACTTTTTTGATGAAAAGATCATCACAATTAGAAAACAAATAACTGACTCCTCCTTAAATAGATATAGTCCAAAATCTCAGTTGTCCTGAGAATACCCACAACTTCTCTGACCTGGTGTCAATGGGTACACTTGAATTTCTTGACCCTGTATCGCTCAACACGTTTACTAAATTTGTAATGAGTTCTAAACCCACAAACTGTCAACTAGACCAGATTCCAACAAAACTACTTAAGGAGCTACTTCCTGTGCTAGGTCAGCCTTTGTTGAACGTAATTAATTGCTCCTTATCCTCTGGATGTGTACCAAACTCATTAAAAACTGCGGAAATAAAGCCTCTTCTGAAAAAATCGAATCTGGATCCAGATATATTAAATAGTTATAGGCCAATATCGAACCTCCCGTTCCTCTCAAAAATCTTAGAAAATTGTTTCCCAACAACTTAATGCCTTCCTGAAGACAAATAACATTTATGAAATGCTCCAGTCCGGTTTCAGACCCAATCATAGCCCTGAGACTGCGCTCATGTAGGTAACAAATGACCTTCTAATGGTCTCAGACAAAGGTTCCACATCCGTTCTGTTGCTACTCGATCTTAGTGCTGCCTTTGACACTATTGATCAATCCCTTCTCTTAGAGTGATTGGAAACTCATATTGGGCTACATGGACATGTTCTAGCCTGGTTAAAATCTTACTTCTTTGAAAGATATCAGTTCATACGTGTGGATGGCATTTCCTCTGACAAATCAAAGGTATATTTTGGTGTTCCTCAAGGCTCCGTTTTGGGCCCATTATTGTTTTCACTATATATGCTGCCTCTGGGTGATGTCATCCAGAATCACAATGTCAATTTTCACTGTTATGCTGATGACACACAGTTATATATTTCAATGAAGCATGGAGAAGCCCCAAAGTTAGCTACTTTGGAAGCATGCATTTCAGATATTAGGAAGTGGATGACAGAGAACTTCTAGCTTTTAAACTCAAGAAAAACAGAAATGCTCGTTTTAGGACCCAAGAAACAAAGAGTTTTGTTGGCAGATCTTAGTGAACCTCGATGGTTGTATGGTCGTATTCCAAAAAAACTGTGAGAAACCTCGCCGTTACCCTCGACCCTGATCTCTCCTTTGATGAACATATAAAATATATCTTGAGCTGCTTTTATCCATCTTCAGAACATTGCTATCAAAAACTGATGCAGATAAACATCTAGATTAGATTACTGTAATGCTCTTCTCTCCGGTTACTGTGATAAATCAATAAATACACCTCAATTAGTGCTGAACACGGCTGCTAGAATCCTAACTAGAACTTAAAAATTTGAACACATTACTCCAGTACTAGCCTCTTGAGACTGGCTACCTGTTAAGGCTAGCAAGCAAGTTTATTTATATAGCACAATTCATACATAGATGCAATTCAATGTGCTTTACAAATATTTTTTTTTTATAAAAATACAATAGCATAAAAACAAATACTCAAATGAAAACATCAAAACAACATCATAATAATAAACCATAGAATAAGAAAATAAAAATAGAATAAAAATGGGATAAAAACATAGTAAGCCATAAAAGCTGTAAAGCTAAACAGTGCGGTTAAGTTTAAGTGCTCAGTCATAGGCGTGTAAAAAGCGAAGTGTTTTTAACTTGGATTTAAAAATTGATACGTTTGGGGCATGTCTAAGATCGTATGGTAGTTTATTCTAGTTGTGTGCAGCATAACTGCTAAATGCAGCTTCTCCATGTTTAGTTTGGACTCTGGGCTCTACTAGCTGACCTGTGTTCATGGATCTAAGAGCCCTGCTCGGTTTATATTCTTCAAACATATCAGAAATGTATTCGGGACCTAAACCATTCAGTGATTTATAAACTAAAAGCAACACTTTAAAATCTATTCTGTAACTGACTGCAAGCCAGTGCAAAGATTTAAGAACCAGAGTGATGTGCTCTGTTCTCTGTGTCCTGGTTAACATTCTAGCAGCAGCATTCTGAATGAGCTGCAGCTGTTTTACAGTCTTTTTGGGGAGCTAGGGCTGATTTTAAGGTTTTATTGTTTACCTATAATGCAGTACATGGACTTGCTCCTACTTACCTCACTGAAATGATCCAGCCATACATACCTACACGTAACCTAAGATCGCAAGACCCAGACCTTCTAATTGTACCTAGAATTTCTAAACAAACAGCTGGAGATAGGGCTTTCTCTCATAGAGCTCCACTACTGCGGAATGATCTGCCAATTAAGGTTAGAAATGCAGACTCGGTGCAAACTTTCAAGTGTCTAAAGACTCATCTCTTCAGCATGGTCTATTATTAAGTGCAGTCTGGCCCAGGGGTGTGAAGGTGAACGGAAGGGCTTGATACTCCCTTGCTGTCTTGCCAGGTGGGCTCTCATCGCCACTGGGATGCCCTCTCTCCAATGCCATTCGGGGGCAGAGTCACTGGCTTGTTGTTGTCTCTCCGTTGCGCCCAATGTGCAATTGGGGTGAACTATGCTGGCAATACTCATTTCAGGGTGGTTGTGGTTGGTTGGTGTCCCTTTGGATGATGCTTGGCAACGTGGGTGATTTGACTTATGCTTGTTGGGCCCTGTTCACACTGCAAAAAATTTTGCCAATGGAACAAGACAATTTAACTATTTTTGAAGAGATATTTGCTTGAAATAAGTGAAATAATCTGCCAATGGAACAAGACAAATTACACAATACTGAAGGCATATTTTCTAAAAACAAGCAGCTTATTTTACCTTGTTAAGAAAATGTACTTTATTTTAAGGTTGGTTAGATTTTTTAACCTGAAAACAAGTGAAATATACTAGATAAGACAATATTTTTTACAGTGCGGGGCCTCCCCCAGATAGGGCCACAGTGTCACTGGACCACCCCTTCTCAGCCCCAAGGTTTTACTTTGCTATATTAATGTGCCGGGGGGAGTAGGATCAGTTCTTCTTCTCCATTGTAAAACCTTGTAAACCTAAGGAATGCACTCTTAATTTTCTTGTCTCCTGTTCCATTCAAACTTAGGAGGACATGAGTTCTTGGCCAACACCTCCCAAGTACCAGGCTCTAAAGACTCGTTGCTGCCACTGTCCAAAGTCCTCCTGGCTGTGTTGCAGATCAAGACGATACCTGACGATTCCAGCTGCCAGTCTGATAGCAACCCCCCCTCCATCCGGTTGTCCCTGTCCTTGTCAATCTGGTCATGCTTTTGACCTGTCTTAGGATTATAGACTCTGGACACAACCTAAATGCATTTACTAATTATTACAACTTGTACTCTTAAAATGTTCACCTGGCCCAGCCAGAAGAGGACTGATAACCCCACTGAGCCTGGTTCCTCTCTAGGTTTCTTCCTAAATTTTGGCCCCTCTTTGTGAGTTTTTCCTAGCCACTGTACTTCAACATTGTTGTTGCTTGCTCCTTGGGGTTTCAGGCTGGGTGTTTTGTAAAAGCACTTTGTGACAACTGCTGATGTAAAAAGGGATTTATAAGTAATTTTGATTGATAGATTGAATGTTAAATGTATATAAAATGTGTTTGTGCTCTGTGTTGGTCTCATTAATCTATTTGAATTGGTGGGTATGAGGACACAAGTGCAGTACAATGTTTGAACTAATAAACTATCTATACTGTTACTTTGTGCAGACATTATTATTTCCCCTTAGGGACATTAATGTAAATCTAGAATTACATTTGGAAAAAAACATGTCCTATATTATGCATATTATTGTAGCCTTTTTATTTTTTGCAAACATTAATCTTTACACTTGATGAAATGGTATTAAGATGGGTAGGTGTGTTCCTGATCTCTTTATTCCTCTGGTGCAATGCATCACTAATAATTGTAAGACTTCCCTTAATAAATGTTTACATTTTACCAGACAAATGGACTAAAAATAAATATGCCCTATTTAGCACAAAACCATCCTGAAATACTGATTGTACATGCAGAGAACAATGATACAATGTCAGACATCAACGTTTTAAGTCTCATAGTGGAGTGTTTAATACAAAGTCCAGAAGCAATGCTTTGTCTTGAAAGTAAATATGTTGCATTACGTTATATACAATTCAAAACTTTGGGGAAAGAGGAAATAAAAAATAATCAAAAAGCATTATTTTGCCCCTTACCAGTGGTTGATATGTTCCAGTGGTTACCAGTGGCTGCTATGTGCAAACTACCTCAACTTCAATTTTACAGAATATCCTAAAGGTGAATGTTGGTTTTGGGGCTGTGGCTTTAACGGTTCAAGTATAACTGGGTATTTTAGGTATTGTAGTACTCTTCTGAGTACTGCTCCTGAGAGAAATGTTACCAGTAGGGGGTGCAGTATTGTTCTGTGCACTGCTCCTGAGAGTGATGTTACCAGTGTGATGTTACCAGTAGGGTGCACAGGACTGTTCTGATTATAGACTGTTCCAAATATGGAATGCTCCAGAGATGGATGTGGCTGCAGCTGGATCCTTTTGGAATAATCAATTGTTCATCGTCATCATCCCAAAAAAAACGACACTCCAGAAAATAGGCTGACAAAAGTAATACCAGTAGCCCACAGAGGTAAAATAAACATTTACTGCAAATCTGTATATTTTCCTACATAATTGGTCAATATGAGTTACCATCATTTATTAGTTTTTAATGAGTCAATACACTTGATCCACCCCCATTAAATCAATCTGTTTTTATTATTTCAATTCACAAAACAAAATTAACGCGCACGTCGGCCGTCAAGACTAGATCTTCAGTGTTTCGTGAAGCTCGGATGCTGCCATGGGACGTGACGCAAGTAAGTGTAGCAGCGATAATTTCTTTCGTAACGGGGCATTCCATTACGGTTGACAGCTGATGACAACGCTGTACGCTCGATGGCTTTAGTGAAGCTTTTATGTTACAGTGTATCTACATCAGCGTCGTGTCAACCTGACATTTTACCTGCTACAGAGAGCTTGTTTTTTCAAAAGGGGACAAGTATGTAGTTCAATGAAAGATGTGTTTTGGAAGGTTTGTCAAGGTGCTGTGTTGTCTGGCGTCTCAGTGGGACATCCTAATCTCACACCAATGGGCCTATTTGCTTGCTGAAAGGAACGGACATACACGGTGGGGGCCAAGGTACCCCCATCTGCTCAGACAAACCAGGTGTGAGGATGGACAAATCAACAAAGTAGAAATATGACTTTTGTTGGATTAACTGCACTGATGTTTGGTCTTTTAATGTGTCCCACGAAGGGATGAACTCTCCAATAGGTTTCAATTCTGTACATGTTATGTATAATTTGTTACCAGCACATGTTTACTGGATGAAGAATTCTGCAAGACAAAGTGTCTAATTTTGGTTGGTGCTAATTGAATATATGTACAGTTAGGTCCGGAAATAATTGGACACTGACACAAGTTTTGTTTTTTTGGCTGTTTACCAAAATATATTCAAGTTACAGTTAAATTATGAATATGGGCTTAAAGTGCTGTCTCACAGCTTTAATTTGAGGGTATTCACATCCAAATTGGAGGAAAGGTTTAGGAATTACAACTCTATAATATGTAGCCCCCTCTTTTTCAAGGGAACAAAAGTAATTGGACAATTGACTCAAAAGCTGTTTCATGGACAAGTGTGGGCTATTCCTTCATTATTTCTTCATCAATTAAGCAGGTAAAAGATCTGGAGTTGATTCCAGGTGTGGCATTCACATTTGGAAGCTGTTACTGTGAACCCACAACATGCAGTCAAAGGAGCTCTCAATTCAAGTGAAACAGGCCATCCTTAGGCTGCAAAAAAAAATAAATCCATCAGAGAGATAGCAGGAACATTAGGAGTGGCCAAATCAACAGTTTGGTACATTCTGAGAAAAGAAGAACACACTGGTAAACTCGGCAACACAAAATGGCCTGGACATCCATGGGAGACAACAGTCGCGGATGATCATAGGATCCTTTCCATGGTAAGGAAAAACCCCCTCACAACATCCAGACAGGTGAAGAACACTCTTCAGGAGGTAGGCATATCATTATCCAAATCTACCATAAAGAGAATACTTCATGAGAGCAAATACAGAAAAAAAACAGAGGGTTCACCACAAGGTGCAAACCATTCAAAAGCCACAAGAATAGAAAGGCCAGATCAGACTTTGACAAAAAACATCTAAAAAAGCCAGCCCAGTTATGGAACAGCATTCTTTGGACAGATGAAACTAAGATCAATCTGTACCAGAATGATGGGAAGAAATATGTAGAAGGCTTGGAATGGCTCATGATCCAAAGCATAACACATCATCTGTAAAACACGGTGGAGGCAGTGTGATGGCATGGCCATGCATGGTTTCAAATGGCATTAGGTCACTAGTGTTTATTGATGATGTGACAGAAGTCAGAAGCAGCCGGATTAATTCTGAAGTGTATAGGGATATATTGTCTGCTCAGTTTCAGACAAATTCAGCAAAGTTGATAGGACGACGCTTCACTTTACAGATGGACAATGACCCAAAACATACTGCGAAAGGAACCCAGGAGTTTAAGTCCAAAAAGCAGAATATTTTGCAATGGCCAAACAATCACCTGATCCCAACCCAATTGAGCATGCATTTCACTTGCTGAAGTCAAAACTTAAGGCAGAAAGACCCATGAACAAACAACAAATGAAGACATCTGCAGTAAATGCCTAGCAAAGCATCACAAAGGAGGAAACCCAGCATTTGGTGATGTCCATGCGTTCCACATTTTTAATCACACATTTTAATCATGATTGTGTTAATTTGTCCAATTACATTTGAGCCCCTGATATAAGGGGACTGTGTATGAAAATGGTTGCAATTCCTAAATGTTTCATACAATATTTTTGTTCAACCTCTTGAATTAAAGCTGAAAGTCTGCACTTCAATTGCATCTCAGTTGTTTTAAATCCATTGTGGTGGCATACAGAGCCAAAATTATGAAACCACTTCACCACTTCAATAAGCATTTGTTCGCCATCCATCATCCAACTTTACCATAGACAGTTTGGCGTGTAGCCTGACCTGTGGCATCTTCCAAAAAAATCTCTGCAGGAAATAGGCTGAAGAATGTAATGCCAGAAGCCCACAGACCTGAAACAAACATCTGTAATTTTTGCAAATCTGTAATTTATCCCTACATAATAGGTCAATATGAGTTACCATTATTTGTATTAATTTTTAATGAGTCAATACACCCAATCCGGCCCCAAAAATCAACCTATTTCTTATTATTTCAATTCACAAGATAGAATGAACGCACGTGTCGGCTGTCAAGAATTGAACCTCAGAGTGTCTTGAAGCTTGGATGCTGCCATTGGATGTGATGCAACGCAAGTTAGTCATTTATTTCAAAGGGGGCATTCCTAAACGGTTAACAGCTTATGGCTATGCTGAACACTCGATCGCTGTAGTGTAGCTCCTATGTTCTGGTCTGTTGACCTTACTATTTATTGGTTTCTCTCATTAAAAAGTGATCCAATGATAACATTTGCATTGTTTTTCAAACAAAATCATGTACATACATTTTTCAACTTTTTGGCTTGGGACAGGCTGTTTTGAGGACTTTTATTATTTAAGCTTATTAATAGGCTTGAATTGTTCTCTGATTGGAAAGGTTAGAAATGACAGTGTTCTGTTCTGAACAAAAGAAAGGAAAAGTCAAATTTTGTTTTCCACAGTAGGACTCAATAAATTCTCTTTTCTATCGAATAAATTATTTATACATTTTTTGGGTCATAAATTATATTTGTTGAGGTCTTAAAAAGCATTGAAAATGGTGCAACAACCCTGGTAGAAGTCCAAAACAGTGTGACCATTTTTACTATTTTGTGTCTTTTGGAGGAGAGCAAGACTAAAGCTACTTTGGATCAATTTTAGGAGGAACACTTAAAAGGACAATTCCAACACTTGTATCCACTATTCCCCAACAACTTAGTAAGAGCATTAGTAATCCAGATCCGTTGGAACTTTTTAAATTGATCTCACATTAAACATAATATGTACAGACTAGATTGCTAACTATATTGCCTTATATATTTCAATGATGGTTTTTATTTTGAAAAAGAAAATCTGAGTTAGCGCTGCTAGCATAATATCCTGCTGCTAGGAGAACGGTAATGAAGCCTTGTATGGCCATCACTACCTAAAATAACTATGCCTGGTGGTAGTTCAGTGGTCGGCTGTGGCAGCTAGCCAATTGTCAACAATGCAAAATCGAAAAGGGTTTATATGTTGTCATTGCCAGTTGGCATTGACAATGCAAGCAGACGTTGGCTGCTTTAAAAAACCCAAATACAACGGAATGCCATTTGGGTCTTTCCATATCAAGATTAACATGTTAAAAAACACTATTTGAAACATAGTTGAATGGTGAAACCCTATTGTGTTTGTTCTGGTTCATTATTATTATTATTATTATTATTAGGGTTTCCCAAAGCTTTCAACATTTCTGGACGGATCTCGTCAATCCCCGGAGCTTTGCCACTGTGGAGTTGTTTGACTACCTCAGTGACTTCTGCCAAGGAGATGTTTCCCCATCAGCCTCCAGCTCTGCCTCCACTATAGAGGGCGTGTTTGTGGGATTTAGGAGTTCCTCAAAGTGTTCCTTCCATCGCCCAATTACCTCCTCAGTTGAGGTCAACAGTGTCCCATCCTTACTGTACACAGCTTGGATGGTTCCCCGTTTTCCCCTCCTGAGGTGGCGGATGGTTTTCCAGAAGCACCTTGGTGCCGACCGAAAGTCCTTCTCCATGGCTTCCCCGAACTCCTCCCACACCCGCTGTTTT
>JACXGI010016451.1:0-15864 GCA_016801175.1 Esox masquinongy
CTAATTTTCTGAGATACTGAATTTGGGGTTTTCATTAGTTGTCAGTTATAATCATCAAAATTAAAAGGAATAAACACTTGAAATATATCAGTCTGTGTGGAATGAATGTATACATTATACAAGTTTCACTTTTTGAATGGAATTACTGAAATAAATCAACTTTTTGATGATATTCTAATTATATGACCAGCACATGTATGTCTGTGTGCAATAAGTACCTCTGCTTAAAGTCAGCATAGAGGATTCTGCTGGGGAAGCCTTTCCTACAGATTCTGATACCCTCCAGTACACCGTTACACCTGAGCTGGTGGATAACCAGGTAGTTCTCCATCAGACCTAGAAAAGCAAAGACTCTTTTAATACCCTTTTCCAATTTGGGGTTGTTAAAAGTGACTAATACTGCACTAATGAAACTTGTCATTGGTAAATCTACAGTATATTTTTTGTACCTGGAGTCTTTGACTCATTAGGAATCAGGCAGCGTACAAAGTGAGGGTGAGTGCTCCTCAAGTTGGTCATCAGCTTGCCCAAATTCTCCTGTAAGAGGGTTACAAACCAGCTTCTCAGAAAATATGAACGATAATCAAAACAGATTTTGAAGGACTTAATATTGAAACATCCAAATCTCACCCTGAACTGGGAGGTCACAGTCTGCATGGACCCACCCTTCTTCTTGCCTCCTTTCTTGGTTGTATCTGACAAATAGGTGGAAAGTCAAAAATTATTAATGAGGGGATCTCAGGTTCAAGTATCTTCAAGTATCTTAATTGGGTACCGGTAGCCTAGCAGTTGGAGCATCTGACCAGTAAACAAATGGATGCTAGATTAAGAAGAATGGTGGTCTGTTTTGTTCTTAATCTAATATTTTGATATTATTTATGATACTATTCTTACCCTCAGGTGGGGCAGCAGGATACAGGGCAGCCAACAGTTTAACAGAGGATTTCCCGTACAGCTGACAAACCGAGTCATTCAGGGGGTCCTTGTTCTTGTCCAGCCAGCCAATGATGTTGTAGTTCACTGTGCCGGCGTAGTGCACCAGGGCAAAGTGGGCCTCGGGCTTGCCTTTGATAGGCTTGGGCTTCTCAAACACCTTGCTTTTGCCAAGATGTTGGTCATACAGCTTGTTTTTGAAGGTAGTGTCTGAAGCCTTGGGGAACATGCACTCCTCTTCAAGAATAGAGAAGATGCCCATTGGCTGTACGAAAAAGATTGATATTAAATTAATTAGATTTACATGTAGGATCCATATTAGCTTTAATCCCTGACAACCTACCTTCTCAATAAGCTCAATGCATTGTGCCAAGTCCATGCCAAAGTCAATGAACTCCCAGACGATGCCCTCCTTTTTGTACTCCTCTTGCTCCAGGACAAACATGGTATGGTTGAAAAACTGTTGCAGTTTTTCATTGGTGAAGTTGATGCACAGCTGCTCCAATGTGTTGAACTGTTAATGGGATTTAGTGATTCAAATTAATCATTAAATCAGACAAGGTTGTAAACCATATGAAGGATAACAAATTGACTAATATTGGTCTCATACTCACATCAAAGATCTCAAACCCGGCAATGTCGAGTACACCAATATAGAACTGCCTTGGCTGCTTGGTGTCCAACATCTCGTTGATACGGATGACCATCCACAAGAACATCCTCTCATAGATGGACTTGGCTAGGGCGCTCACTGCGTTATTAACCTGCAATAATAATACCTCTTCTATGTCAAACGCATTAACATCACTATTTTTAAAGGCACTCATCCTTAAAGTAAGTCCCTGCAGATGCTTTGCTTGTTCGACTTACCTGAGGCACAGTCTGTCCTTTGGTCACGTACTCATTGCCAACCTTCACTTTGGGGAGGCACATACACTTCAACATCTCAGCTGAGTTCAGGCCCAGCAGGTATGCGATTTTATCAGCCACTGGAATGAGAAACAACCCCAACATAATCAGGCACAAAATATTTCAAGTTTCTGATATCACAGTGGAAACACAACTTCAAGTGGTCGACTGTTTTGAGAGTCATATTTCTCATTTTCATCCAGTGTAATTTCTGGAGGTTAGAATTTCTTCTCCAAAAATTATCTATAACCTGACTTTCATCACATAGGGAATAGGACTTATGTTTTAAACTGTGTATCAAAGAGTGGGCCTCACCCTCTGTGCCATCTGGCTCAGCCTGCTCCTCACGCTGCTTCTGCTTAAAGTGCATGTTGCCATGGTGAATTACAGCTCCCGTCAGCTTGTAGATGGAAGCTTTCTCTTCATTACTGAAGCCCAGAATTGTAATGGCATCCTGGCATTAGAGAGGAAGTACAAAAGTGAAACACAATGGAAGACTGCTCAGTTACTTTACACTATTCATCTGTAATTGTTATATATCAAGGCATGTAGAGTCACTTTTACTAAATAAAATAGAGACATGAAAAATCCTAGCTGCCACTGAGTTGGAATTGGGTTTTCCATTTACAGCATTCGGTGGTCCTACCCATTCCATTTCTAGAGTTTGGTCAAGCCTTTGTATGACTCACATCTGTAGCTTCCAGCTCAACTTTGTCATCGATGCTGGCCACAGTGATCTGACCCTGGCTACACATAGGGAAGTCATAGGGGTTGGTGGTGAGGAGGGACATTTCTGTGTACCACAGAGAAAAAACTTTAATTCACAAATGATTGTTTTATAGACATGCGTTATTTACTATGCACATTTACAAATCCTGATATGTAATTCATAATTCTGTAAACAGAACTTTCATGTAAGAAGTGTTTTATTCTCTTTCATAGCTGTCACTTGAACAGATTCTTCAGACATTTTTAAAAATGTGAATTCTTTTGGCTTTGTAAATATAACCCTATATATTCTAACAGTAACACACACCTCAAACTGCTGGCTGCATTAGTGTAGGCTAACCTACTCTGCCTACTGTCTTATTTCTCTCTGCTTAATAAACACTCATCTGCCAGGTAATTTGAGCCAAAGAAAATAGCTCAGTCTAATTTCACATAGTTAACACTTTGACATACAATTATATTTTATTAATTTCTTAAAACAAGGGTTACAGTGCTAACAATTATATTGGGCTCAATACTGATTTTATAATATGTTGAAATGCGTTCCAATTGTAACGTCTGTCCCCAGCTCACGCCCTCGAAAATGTCAGTAATCTCCTGAACCCAGCTCACTTTCCAGCTCACACTCTCAAACACATAGATCCCCTGAATGCAGCTCACTCTCCCGATTCCAATCACCAGAATTCTGATCACCTCTTCACACGCCTGTATGTCACCAGCACACACTATTTAGTTCAGTTCATTGCACCCTGCTTTTGTGAGGTACTTTTTTTATTTTAGCAACATTCTAGGCTGAGATCAGTTTATCCTTTTAAATCCTTTCTGTGTATTGAGTTGTTTTGTCCATCCTCACAGACTACGTTTTTGCCTATTCCCTGCCTGTACTGTTACCTGACTCTGATTACCTGTTATCGACCGTGGCCTGTTTTCTTCTACGAGCGTTGCCTGTCCGTGATACTCCTAATAAAAATACCTCTGCCAGCCTGAGTCTAATACCAGCCCGAGTCGTATTCTTACACTAATTGCATTCTGCAGGGTAAGAAGCCTTTAGCCTTCTCAATAAGCTCAATAGCCTTCTCAATAAAACCACAACCTTTGTGCCATTCAAGAGAACATGTCAATTATAATCACCATCATTGAACTGCCCAAACAGAACTGCATAAGCCTGTCACTAAAAGTATATTTATCATGACCCGTAATTTTTGGATTTGATAGAAGCTTTTGAAATGTCTAAATATTTGCCCACCATTGATTGGATAATTTATGAGATATAAAATAAAAATATGTGAAAGTATTTTTTGAGGTTAAAGGACAATGCTACCACTAATAAAAAGTTATGCTGTCAGTATATTATATGCTTCTGTTGGATTTGGTATGTTTTGTTGTTTTAATAGTCAACTGCACAATGATCTGTTTTTGATATTTTGAAGATTCTCTATTGTCCATGTCTTTGTACAATACAGAAGGTTTTACGCTGCTATATTATTGTGCCAGGGGGGTAAGGGAGCAGGGTGTCTAACTTTCATTGCATCCTGTTACGTTAAAATTAGGACATGAGCCCTTGGACCACACCTCAGGACTACCAGGCCCGAAGGACTCATAGCTGTCCCGTTCCAAAGTCCTCCTGCTTGTGTTGCAGATCAAGCAACTGACGATACCTGATGATTCCCGCTGCCACTCTGCTGACACACCCCCCGATTGTCCCTGTCCTTGTCCATCTGGTCATGCATCTGACATGGATTATGTTTTATAGGCTCTGGACACAGCCCACATGCATTTATTAATTATTACAATTTGTACTCTTAAAATGTTCACCAGGAACAGGCAGAGGAGTGGCCACCCCTCAGAGCCTGGTTCTTCTCTAGGTTTCTTCCTAAGTTTCATCCCTTTTAAGGAGTTTTTCCTAGCCACTGTGTATCAAACCTGTTGTTGCTTGCTCTTTGGGGTTTCAGGCTGGGTGTTTATAAAAGCACTTTGTGAAAACTGCTGATGTAAAAGGGCTTTATAAAATATTAAATATTGATTTATGGCATTAAGTGATTTCCATGTGTATTTCCTTTCTCAATATGCAATGCACTGTGTAGATAGCCTTCAAGTTGCACTGCTGTCAGATGAAGCCTAATCCAAATAAGTTATCAATGCATTTTGACATTTACAGGTGAAAATTACTACTTAATCACTGTCTCTAAGCCAGTGTCATTGGATCTTCATTTCCTGTACTGGGACATCAAACTGCATTAGTTGAAAGACCTTTCCCAAACACCTGGTCCATGTGTAGATGTTTACTAATTTCTTTAGTTGTGTGAACTATAACATTTGCATGAATCTGTACAGATGGAATAATTTTCCTTAAATCTCTAATTTCCATACCAACTATATCAGGTTTGTGGCCTGTCATCATCTGGAAGAAGATGTGGTAGCCTCTTTCATCAGGTAACTGGAAGGTCACTCTGGACTTCTCCAGCAGGTCTGATGGAAAAAGTGAGATAGTAAGTGACCGAGAGAAAGAGACAAAGAGATTTAGACAGAGCATGAGAAACAATTTACATATATTCAATTATTTTCAAAATAAACTCTGAAATTTGTTTTTAGATACAACCAAAACCAACTCACAGGTCTCAATGTCAGCTTTAGCCAATTTGGGTCCTTGGAAGTGAATCCTGATGAATTTACCCTACAGTAAATTATAAAACATTGGGGGGAAAAAATCTAAGATTTTCCTGTTTGTCATACAATGAAAAAATACTTTCCCGGTATGCTCATCATACTTACAAAGCGAGATGAGTTGTCATTTCTCACTGTCTTGGCATTACCATAAGCCTCTAGCAGAGGGTTAGCTGCAATGATCTGATCCTCAAGAGACCCCTGAATGAGACCAACACAAGTTGCTCTAAAACTGGTAAAGTGGGGATTCTTGAAACATGATTAGGAAAAATGTACACATCCAACCCAACTGAAATGCATTAATAAAGCAAAAATAAGCACCTGCATTTTGCCGGGATCTTGCTTTTTCTTCTCACCACCAGACACTGCAATGGTGGCAAAGTACTGGATTACACGCTTGGTGTTGACTGTCTTTCCTGCACCGGATTCTCCACTGGTTCATATGACAAAGAAAGAAGGTTTTTAATGACAAGTTTGATTGTAAGAAAAGCTTCTACTAAGAAATAGCATGAAGAAATACTCTGTTGACCTACGTAAAAAAGTGAATCAAATACTTGCACTAATCACTTAAACATTATTATACACAGCCTAATTCATAATGTAATCCAACCTATAGTAATATATTTTTTAATGTAAACAGCTTACGTAATCAAGATGGACTGGTTCTCCTTATCTGTGAACAGAAACATGTTGCTTATAATTCTGTAACAACATTATGGGTAGGCCTGCATGATTTCATATCCATCCCTCCATTCAAGCTTGTACCTATCTGCATGAATTGAAAGCCATTGTCAGAGACAGAGAAGATATGGGGTGGAGCCTCAACTCTCTTCTTCCCTCTGTAGGCAGCAACAACCTCTGCATCATACACAGGAAGCCACTTGTAGGGGTTCACCGTGACACAGAAGAGCCCAGAATAGGTCTAAATGAAAGAGATTATATTAGGGGATCACAGAAATCACAAATTGGCCCCCATTAATAAATTACTGGACTGCATATCTGTGTCTGTCCGTAGAATTTACTTCTGTACATCCAAAGGTACATCTGGGTAAATAATGTGCCTTGCCATAGACATTGAAAGGTAATGCCTGTTGCCCCATTTTCTTAAAGTTAATAAATTCAGTACAAAGGACTCTGTCTTCACAAGGAAAACATTTGCCTCAAAGATACGGTCGGCCATGATGGAATTTCAGGCATTTTGGATATTATTCCTCTATTACCAAACAAGGCATCAGATAACATGCTGTCCCCCACTTTTGCTGTTGCATATTAGTAATAGAGTTTGCAGCCTACAATGTTGCCCTATAATGGTGATACGATATGGGCATGAGCAACTTAACACAACGCATAAGTGCTGACTAACTCTGAACAAAGGACAATAGATAGGACGTGATGACCGTTACTGATGGGCCCCACACACCCTACTCACACATTCTGTCCATACCGCCTGATAGGAGTTGTCCATGTGACTGTCATAGACTCTATGTATAGGTTGGAACATACCTTACAAGGGTATTTTGTAGGATAAAGCTTTCTTACTGGAGGATAATGGACTGTGTAATGGTTGGCTATGACCACTGACCGCGTCCTATGTGTCCAGGCATAAAAGACTGTGTTAACTTTATAATTACTGGAGAACATGTAAGAACAATGGAAGATCAACATCTTGGATTCATGCTAAATAAAGAAGATTCTCCCCTGACTACCGGTTGCATTAATTTTGTTCATGGATCAAAAATGGACAGAATTTAACAATGGGCACATATATTTATATTTCTTAATGTTTCACTCATGAATCATTACAATTTGACATACATGCTCAGGACAATTTGCCAAGTAAAATAAGCATCATTCAACCCAATCAGACACCTCTAGATTGGGTTGAATGATGAGTCTCGCTATAAAGATCTTGCATTTACAAAATCACAATGATTGGCCTAAAGGAGGTGCTACAGTATTAAACTGAATTGTGTAAATTCACATGCAGTATTTCTACAGGCAAAGCGGGGGGCACTGCATCATTCATGAGTGACAACATGTTTACTTTATGTTTACCTTGTTTCTACCAGGATTGATATGTCGTTGTGGTTTTACTGTATTGGTATGTCTTGAATTCTTTGCTTTGTGTCTACCTACATTTATGTGTCAGTGCAGTTCTAATGTACTGGTATGTCTTGGTTTCTTTGCCTTGTTTCTACCTCTACTGATATGTATATGTGGTTCTACTGTATTGGTATGACTTGGTTTCTAAGATTTATTAAGGTATGTATTATCTCATGTTCAATAATGTGTTTGTGTTTCTGCAGGTTTCTTACGTAGATCATCCATGCTGCATAACGCTCTTTGAGGTTATACAACACAGTAGCTTCATTCAGGTAGGTCATCATGGCCATGTCTTCAATCTTGTCGTACTTAGGGGGGTTCATCTGGAGCAGGTCAGCTTCTTTGAACTCTTTCCCTTCCTGAAACAGACATTAAGTTTACTGAATACTTTTTCTTGTCATTAAATAGTTGCATCTACAAAATGTAAATTAATGTGTGCATGCTGGTCTTGAAGATTAATGTCTGTAAAATAGTAGTGGTAGTTACAGCAGTACTAATGGCAGTACTAGGAATGCTAAAGGGAAAAGGTATGAAAATCACATAGCCCTGTGGGACACAATTTAGTCTATGCTATGTTCTGGTGGTATGCACCTAAAATACTTTATACTTTCTTGCAAAACAATTGCTACGGTAGTATTATATTAATCGGTTTTGTAATTGTTGATATTTCCTGAATCTTTAGCTTCCGTATCGGTGATTGTTAGCAAGCTGGTAAAAAATATTATTTTAGCATGGAGTCAACTGAGACCAAGACTACTTTACAATTGACCCCTGCATTTAGTATAATAACATATACTTCTTATGGAAATGTATTTTCAATGAATTTTTACAAAATGTATATAAAAAAACAGAAGGATAACTAAAGTGTCATGACATAGATATTTATGTTTAGCTATATGTTTAACTCCTTGTATTGGGAATTCATAGGCTAGCATTTAGTTATAGGGAAATATTTTGGGGTGGTTTGTAGGTCTGGGTTATATTAGGCAAGTGTAGTAGGCTAGAGTGAGTATCATTTCATAATAAGCCTTGATGTGTTTGTCAGCTTTCAAAATTATTTAATTTAAACTTTGGGAAAGTTCTGTGGCAGTACCATTTATATTCATCCGGGCCGAAATGCTTTTAGGGAGATTGGAAACCACTGCACATTGAACCCATATTAACAGCCATTCCTTATATTACCCATATATTGTCACTGGGTTGTGAGATTTATTCTGGATAAATCTGGAGCTGTTACTTCTTGACTGTAACTTTTTTAACCGATGGCTGTGAGTTGTCAATTATCACTTCGGTAGTTTCCATAAGTTTATAAAAGCTATTAATTGACAAAATATATCCTTCCATTTATATTGAGTTACATATCTTTTGTGTTAAGTTCCACAAATTTTCAGTTTAATTCTCTTCATCATGCAAGTCTTACCTGTGCACTGCCGTCAGGCATCTTGACTGTCACAGTACAGGTTCCATCTTTCCTGGCTGTGACCAAACCCTTAAGGTACAGCTCCTTGGGATCAGGTACGAAGCAGGAGTTCTTTGAATCAAAGGGAGCTGTTTGTGCCTCAATCCTCTCCCTTTCAGGCTTACGGAGGTATATGGCGGCCTTGCCATATTGCTCCATCTCTGCGTCCGTACTCATTGTGACGGATCTCTAGGAAAGAGATGAAACAAAAAGTGTGATGGACACTGTGGTGCTTCCTCCCCAGTCAACAGGTAGATGAGCAGTATCTCAAACAGAATAATTTAGTACATTTGTTATGTCTCACCTTTTTTTCCCACTACAGATGAAAATGTACTTGTTGGAAAACCCTGTAAAGCATTCGAGTGTTGAGAAAACACAATTCTATGAAGATATAGGAAACATTTTGAAAGGCATAATTCAAGTTTGTCATATTAGCCATGTGGGTGCAACTGGTAATGTTAATTTTCCTAGTGGCAACTGACATTACTAAATATTATTTATGGAATTCAAATGATGTACACCTGAGAACCCCAGTTACATTCTACACCACTGCCTGAATTCACAAACATGTGCAAGAGAACCACATTTCAGTTAAAATCCATATAAAACTTAAGAAAACACACATTATAAATCAATTAAAAAAATGCAGAATTTGGACTTCAAATAAAGGAGTCTTACCACAGAGGAAGAAAGTGCTTGACTTAGGGGGATCCAGGGGCCCCATCCTCCTTATATCAGTTTGAAGGTGCCAACCAAGCAAAAGTTAATTATGGACCACTCTGGAGAAGGAAATGGATTGGAGGAGAGGGATCTTTAATCATGCATTCAACTAACGTCAACAAATTCCAAGAGTGCCACACTCATTTTACCTTATAATATTTGAATTGAATTTACATGAATGATACATGTCGCAACTGTGATTATGACAAAATGAAAAGTTTGATGTATCAAAAGTATTATTTATGTATTAATTAATGTTTATTATCCAACGATTATTTAATGTTACCACTTTCCCATAAATACTGCGGTATAATAGTACAATATCATCCAATACGCATAAAAACAGAAACATTTTGTATTTCAACGGCTGTTGCATCTAATGTAAAATTTATATCTACTACATTTAATCTATTTAAGTTTCTGGAAGTGCATATTGCTGACAGCACAGTAGCTGCCTAAAACTTTTATTACACTCTGAAGTAAACTGCTTAGCAGCTGAGCTGGCATCAATGAAACTGATGTACGCTCAATAGGGAGTATACTTATTTTTATATTTTTCCCAAAAGACAGTTCTAGAAACTTGTAAAGGAGCCACCATTAACTGAGACATTGATGTACATTATTTTAAGAATGTAGTTAAAGAAGTTTTTCTTTCAAATCCCCAAAATCAAAACAAAGCAAGGGAGTAGCATTCTTAATCAAAGCCAGTCAGTTGTGCAACACCTTGTCCTGTCTGGTAACATGGGTAGACACCATTGCAGTTTTTAAATCACTTTTTATACCTCAACTCTTTAGCTCTGCCTTTATTAATAAGTAAAAAGTTTAGACATCCTCTGTGATATCCTTGGTTTACAGCTTGTTTTTGGTTTTAACTTGTTTTAATTTTATAATATTAATGTACTGGGTATATGTACTTTAGATAAACATTTATTTCATACAATCTATCACATTGTTTTTGTTTTGAATCCTTTGTATTCAAATAGTAATTTATATGTCCTTTATGTCTATAAAAGATAATTTGCCAAAAGTTGTAGATCTAATGACTCAATTAGACAAAATATATTTACGGTCTGTTTTCAAATGGACAGAAAATTCACTCTTGACTAAGCATTTGTAACATTCTATTTGTTTTAATATGCAGAAATCTTCAGTGATATATGACTTGCATTTTTGTATAACAGGGACATGTTTTTCTATGCTCCAAAATTGTTTTGGGTTGACATTTAAAAGCAAATAAAAAAGGAAGCTTTAACATTCATAAATTGTTAATGAAATGTGTAATAATGATTGTACATATTTGACATATATTTTGTTATGGCCTTGGGTTAATTGGTGATAGTAATTTATGCAATAAATGTTAGAAGGGCTTTAAACGACAGTCTGTGCTCGCAAAGCAGTTTAATAACACAGACTGAGACATCCCAGCACATTCGGCCTAGTCAGAATTTGTCACATGGTTTAATGGATTAAATCTAAATTCAGATTCAAAGTCACATTTTGTGGCATGAATCCACAGAACAAACAAGTTGGGCTTGATATAAATTTGGATCTTGTTTTTCCAGATCACATATCTTGCTATAAATTTATTAGGCGCTAATAAGGTCACAATAATGTGCTGGCCTGTATCAGATCTCCCTGCGGTGTACAGGATAGGCTATGTTGTTTTGCCTTTTCAGCATGTAGTGGGAAGTCAATGGAGGTTTAAATGTAATGCTAATCTCATGACCAAGGATGAACACTTGGATCAAATGGGGAGCTGTTTTTAAATAAGCTTTATAAATCTGTTGAGAAACATACACACTTTCTTTTGTGTTTATATTTTTGTGTTTTTATTTTCTCTGACATAGTAATGAATCAGAACAATAATAAAGATATTTAAAACATCAACAAAAAAAAATACATGCACTTATTGCAATTTGCTCTGGAAAAGGGCATCAAAATTATTCTAATGTAAATTAAATCTTGAGGACATCCCATAGATACAACCAGAAATTTAAACAGCAGGAACTGTCCTCATCATAAATAGTTTTAACCCCAGGCTAGAAAATAATAATACACTGCTCAAAAAAATTAAGGGAACACATAATCATCACAGTATAACACCAAGTCAATAAAACTTCAGGGATATCAATTTGTCCAGTAAGGAATCATAAGCGATTGTGAATCACTGTCACCTGTTTTGGTGCAAATGAAAGTGACAATAGGTGCACTGGAGAGGCAACAGCAAGACAACCCCCAAAAAGGGAATGGTTTTGCAGGTGGTGGCCACAGACAATTGCTCTCTCCTTATCCTTCCTGAATAATTCTTCTCTAGTTTTGCATATTGCTAGTGTCCTTGTGTTATGGAAATTCTTGAACTAATGTACATTTGAGAAATGTCTGCTTTTCTATTGCCTGGTATATAACTCTGGTCTACATGTCTGAATTTTATCAGTGGATCATTAGGTACTCTGACCATTTGTTAATCTGCCTAAACCAACAAGAGTATCTATCCTTTGTTCTTCAGGAATGTGGTCAACTGTCATTTACGATGTTCCCCTACACTCCTTGACAGTTAATACCCAGGGCAGGAAGGATAAGGTTGGGCAACAGCCCGCCCTTTGGGTAAAACCTATGTGACATAAGACAGCTGGGCAGTATCTTACCACACCCCATTTAACTGTAATAAATACTGACTCTTCATGTATTTTCCTCAGAGATTCCTCAGAGGTTTATTCTGTAAGCTTTTGACGCGTCTCTCTATTTGCAAATAAACTGTTAATTGTGCCAAGAGAATTTTGTCTCGATGGAATTTTGTTATTGATGGAATTACCATCACACCTCGAGTAACGACGGGCCATTACACGAGGAGTACATTATTTTAAGAATGTAGTTAAAGTGGTTTTTCTTTCAAATCCCCAAAATCAAAACAAAGCAAGGGAGTAGCATTCTTAATCAAAGACAGTCAGTTGTGCTACACCTTGTCCTGTCTGGTAACATGGGTAGACACCATTGCGGTTTTTAAATCACTTTTTATACCTCAACTTTTCAGCTCTGCCTTTATTAATAAGTAAAAAGTTTAGACATCCTCTGTGATATCCTTGGTTTACAGCTTCTTTTTGGTTTTAACTTGTTTTAATTTTATAATATTTATGTACTGGGCAAATAAACTGTTAATTGTGCCAAGAGAATTCTGTCTCGATAGAATTCTGTTATCGATGGAATTACCTTGTCACTACTGGTAGCATGAGGCACTACCTGCAGCCTATTCAGGTTGCACAGGTAGTCCAGCTCCTCCAGGATGGCACATCCATACGTGCCGTTGCAAGAAGGTTTGCTGTGTCTCCCAGGACAGTCTCAAGAGCATGGAGGAGACGGGCTATTACACGAGGAGAGCTGGACAGGGCCTGTCCAGAGTCTGGAGACGGAGTGGTGAATGTTATTCTGCCTGCAACATCATCCAGCATGACCGGTTTGGCGGTGGGTCAGTGATGGTCTGGGGAGGCATATCCTTGGAGGGTCATACAGACCTCCACGTGCTAGCCAACGGTACCCTGACTGCTGTCAGGTACCGGGAAGACCTTACGCTGGTGCAGAGGGCCCTGGGTTCCTCCTGGTGCAGGACAATGCCTGGCCTCATGAGGACAGGGTGTGTAGTTACTTCCTGGATGACGAAGGCATTGATGCCATTGACTGGCGCTCATGTTCCCCAGACCTGAATCCAATGTATTGGTGCATCCGTCACCACCAAGTAGTGGTACAGACTGTCCAGGAGCTCAGTGACGCCCTGATCCTGTTGCATTGTGGGATTGCTGACATGCTGTATGCTGTTTGCCGTTG
The DNA here is from genome assembly GCA_016801175.1 of Esox masquinongy. Taxonomy (NCBI): domain Eukaryota; kingdom Metazoa; phylum Chordata; class Actinopteri; order Esociformes; family Esocidae; genus Esox; species Esox masquinongy. The sequence continues at coordinate 13,337 of JACXGI010016451.1, forward strand.
CTGTTCCCTACCTGGCTACCTGCCAAACTTTTTCGAATTTACTCTATATAAACTAATTGGTTAAATTCTATTTTAGGAGTTTACCAACGCAATATTTGTATCTATTGACTTTTTACCCAACGTTTTCTACACCGGGACTCTATTTGGACATAAACAGAGCTACTCGCCCCTGAACACCCGAAGCTAAGGACCATTATTATGCCTTATCATTGTATTTGTAATTTCAACACGGAGGAGAACTATCGTCTTCAGGTAAAGATAGCAGAGTTAGAGGCTCGGCTTCAGACGCAAATGTCAGGCAAGGATTATGTTAGTGTAGAAACTTAAAAAAGAGCGTCTGTGCCACCAGGAAGAAACAATAGTGTTGTTAGCCCCCCGGCTCAGCTCCTGCAGCCGGGTAAGAACTTTCTCTTGGTCACTGGAAAGAAATGCCGTCAACCAGTTAAACCTGTGTTTCTAATAGAGCCGACAGAAATTTTCAACAGGTTTTCCCCACTGGAGTCTGAGTCAAGGCCCGAGCCGTCTTTGGAGGGGAATGATCGGCAGGCATTTTCTACCGGTGACCCGGAAAAACTGAGTCATCGGCAATTCCATTACCCGCAGTATTAGACTAAAGAGTCAGCCGGTGATCGTACACTGTTTACCGGGGGGCAGAGCCACCGACATAGCCGCAAATCTGGGGTTGGTGGTAGCGAAGTCCGAAACTGGCAAGTATAGAGTGTACAGAGATATTGTTATTCACGTTGGCACCAACGGATGAAACAGTCAGAGGTTACGAAGCAGGACATAACATCAGCGTGTAAACTAGCTAGAAAGATGTGTCGGCATCGAGTAATTGTCTCTGGCCCCCTCACAGCTAAGGGTAGTGACAAGCTCTACAACAGAATTGCGCAACTCAATCACTGGCTGAAAACGGAGTTCTGCCCGTCGCAGGAGGTAGAGTTTGTAGATAACTGGCTCTTTTTTTGGGACCCTCCCAGAAATAGGGCCAAGCCTGATCTGCCGAAGAGCGACGGATTCCATCCTAGCTGGAGTGGTGCTCTTCTTTTAACTAAGAACAGGAGACAGGAGTCTCACTCCTATAGCCTCACCATGAGACAGGGTGCAGGACAGGCTGCAGGCTGTTAGCCAGTCTGCTAGCATAGTGGAGTCTGTCGATAGCATAGCGAGAGTAGTTAGTATAGTTTTGCATATTGCGACTGTGACTCGTTCCAGGAGAAAAGTTAAACAAGTTAGTGTTTACAATAGCAACCTTATTAAGATAAAGCCTTCCTCCACATCGGTCACAAATAAAAATGACTGTATTACCTCACATCTCAAAATGGGACTCCTAAATGTTAGATCCCTTGCTCCAAAGGCAGTTGCAGTAAATGAATTAATCACTGATCATAAAATAGATGTTATCAGCTTGTGTGAAACATGGCTAAAGCCTGATGAATTTACTTCCCTAAATGAGGCCTCCCCTCCTGGCTACACTAGTGATCATATCCCACGTGCATCCCGAAAAGGAGGGGGTGTTGCTAATATTTATGACAGTAAATATAAATTTACTCTTAAACACATCACTGGTTTTCCTTCTTTTGAAGTTTTACTCATGAAAGCTAACCAGGCTGATAAATCTTTTTACATAGCTACTATTTACAGGCCCCCCGGGCCATACACAATGTACCTCAATGAGTTTCCAGAATTCTTGTCTAACCTTGTAGTTATGGCAGATAGTATTCTAATTTTGGACGATTTCAATATTCATATGGAAAAGTCCAATGACCCTCTTCAAAAAGCCTTTGAAGCCATAATCAACTCAATGGGTTTTGTCCAACATGTCTCAGGTCCAACGCACTGCCACAATCATACCTTAGATTTAGTCCTGTCACGAGAAATAGATATTGTAGATCTAATAATTTAAACAATTATAGGCCAATATCGAACCTCCCGTTCCTCTCAAAAATCTTCCAACATCTTCCAAAAATCCCAACAACTGAATGCCTTCTTGAAGACAAATAACATTTATGAAATGCTCCAGTCCAGTTTCAGACCCCATCATTACACTGAGACTGCACTCGTGAAAGTAACAAATGACCTTCTAATGGCCCCAGACAAAGGTTCCGTATCCGTCCTGTTGCTTCTTGATCTTAATGCTGCCTTTGACACTATTGATCCCTCACTTCTCTTAGAGAGACTGGAAACCCACATTGGGCTACGTGGACATGTTCTAGCCTGTTTTAAATCTTATTTATCTGTAAGATATCAGTTTGTATGTGTGGATGGCATATCCTCTGACAAATCAAAGGTATGTTTTGGTGTTCCTCAAGGGTCGGTTTTGGGCCCGTTATTGTTCTCACTATACAGGTGCTGGTCATATAATTAGAATATCATCAAAAAGTTGATTTATTTCAGTAATTCCATTCAAAAAGTGAAACTTGTATAATGTATACATTCATTCCACACAGACTGATATATTTCAAGTGTTTATTCCTTTTAATTTTGATGATTATAACTGACAACTAATGAAAACCCCAAATTCAGTA
>JACXGI010016452.1:0-15862 GCA_016801175.1 Esox masquinongy
ATTTTCTGAGATACTGAATTTGGGGTTTTCATTGGTTGTCAGTTATAATCATCAAAATTAAAAGAAATAAACACTTGAAATATATCAGTCTGTGTGGAATGAATGTATACATTATACAAGTTTCACTTTTTGAATGGAATTACTGAAATAAATCAACTTTTTGATGATATTCTAATTTTATGACCAGCACCTGTATATTACAAGATGGCGGACAAAATGGCCGTCCAGTGTGAAAATTATGGATGCATACACTTCATTTGTGCATTACATTATGGCACAACGAAAATGCAGACCAGGGATATTATTCACACAGACAGCTGACCCGATTCCTCCACAAGGGGCGCCACAGGCCACGTCCTAATGCATTTTTTCGACAATTATGCCAATTCCACCCTGAAAATAACCCTTTATGCTCACTCTAATGATCACTATTAAAATTACCTTAAAATCAACCAGTAGTCCGATTGACCTGACTGTCGGTGTACAGGTGTCTCATATGTGCCTCCCCATAGGGTTGTAAGGAATAAGAAATAAATTGCAAGATGGCGGAGCAATGATATCAGTAAAAAGGTGGTTAATGTAAATCCATTGGACAACAAAAGGTAGGTCTGTATATCTTTGTCACACACACAAACTAAGAGTGTTTTTCACACACTCTTAGTGAAACATATTAAAGAAACATACTGTTGCAGTGTCCTACCACTGCATTTTTCATTGCCAGTGTTTTTGTCGATGGCCTTAGTGTTACTGTTGAGTCAGAAGTCTGTACGACCATACACATACAGACACGAATGTCCCCTACCAGACTATTTTCCCCTATTTTCCTGTATTGACCAACGTTTCTGCTGTCTATCTTTAACGTACATTACACCAGCAGCACTTTCTTAGCCACCCACTCCACTGCCTCCAGTGCAAGACTCTACACCTGAATTTGGCCTATGCAAATTGCCTTATAACAAAAAAACTAGACCTTGTGAAGTGGAACATGACATTTGAGAATTACTTAGTAGGATATAAATAATCCATATATAGTGTCAATACAGTGTCAATGTCTCCATTAGGGTGTTAGGACAATTTTCCTATCATGTTAACCCTCCATGGCCATGTCTGTGTCTGTCTTTAGAAAGTGTACTGTAAATCAACAATAAATCTGACTGACCTGGCCAGCCGCATACATGTGTCTTATGCATGTCTTCCTTATAGGGTGTTAAAAGTTAAGAGACTTTGACATGTTATTTTCAGTATTTCAGAAAGATAGTACATTTCTGTTATCAGGAAGCACAATAATTACCTGTTTTCCACAGACTTTAATTTGCTGTTCACAAAAATAAACTGTATAAATAAGGAATATCTCGTTTTCATTGTTGATATCCCAGCATGCTTTTCATCTTTTCAATTTGTTCATGTTTATGTAGTAATTGATAAGAAGGTTACAGACCTTTGCTTTTTGTGCCATCTTGTAATTTATGCACAGTGGTACACTCTTGAATGTTTTTTGGGCGATTATGGTCGTTTTTGGGTGCCAATCATAGGAAGGAAGACCATTGTGTTTGGTGTGCCTTGCTGCTTCATATCGCTTCAGTTATTGCGGAGCTCTGACTGTTCTATTATATGTTACTGCTGATCGTGTGCTTTGTAGATGTTGGGGTGGCATGAGTACCTGAGGACCGATGTGTTGTGGGTGTGAAGACCACTAATACCTGCTGTGTAGACATGTGCCCTGAATCCTCCACCAGGGATGCTTCATGACACAATTCATTTTGCTAAGGTAAAATTTATGGCTTTTCCATCCTGCTACCCACAGACATCTGGGCCACACTTCAAAATAGGGCTGGTAATGTAACTAGTTGCTATGTCAAAAATCGCCTGCACTATGGCTTGACAAAATTAGCCCTTTATGCTATCTCTAATGACCAATATAAGAATTATCTTAAAATTAACCCATAGTCGGATTGACCCTACTGTGGGTGTACACATGTCTCATACAGTGGATATAAAAAGTATACACACCCCTGTTAAAATGCCAGGTTTTTGTGATGTAAAAGAATGAGACAAAGATAAATCATGTCAGAACTTTTTCCACTTTTAATGTGACCTATAATGTGAACAATTCAATTGAAAAACAAACTGAAATCTTCGAGGGGGGAAAAATGAAAAATAAAAAGACTGAGCCTTAGAGAGTTACCCCTCCATGGCCATGCCTGTGTCTTTGCCTTTTGAATCTGGACTGTATATCAACAATAAATGTGACTGACCTGGCCAGCGGCATACGTGTCTTATACATGTCTCCCTTATAGGGTGTTAAAAGTTAAGAGACTTTTACATGTAATTTTGTGTATTTAAGAAAGAGTACATTTCTGTTATCAGGAAGCACAATAATTATCTGTTTTCCACAGATTTTGATTCTCTTTTTACAAAAATAAACTGTATGAATAAGGAATATTTCATTATCGATATCCCAGCATGCTTTGCGGCTGTAAGAGCCATGGTTCAAGAAAAATGGTATTGCCTTAATTAATAGCATTGTTTAGGCGTATAACGGTGAATACTAAAAATGTATTTATATAAATTAGGACGCTCCATTAGTTTAGTATGCCTGATGTCATATACCTTGTCATCAGTGATTAATTTAGTAGGAAAGAAGGAGTCTATGGAGCAACACAGTTTTTGACCGAATGAAAACAATTCCTTTGTATTTTCTTTATTTTTCAAGTAAACAGTCAACCAAAGAACCTTGTAGAGACATTTTTATTCGCATCAGACTCATTGCTTCAAATAGACAACTGTGGTTGCATTTGTTCAAGAAAGCTGCGCCACTATATTAGTCAAAAACTTGCTCACGATTGGAAGCCATGAAAAGGAGACCAACGGACTCACTGTATTGACGAAAGGAACAGAAACATCAGGACTTCTCATCCTTTCTTAACCACGCAAAAAGACGAACAAGTGAAATTATTAAAGGAACAGTGACTGTTGACGTTTTGACTGAATACAGATGAACTATAGAAAACCAGGATTGCTAGCAACGAGAGAGAATGACGAAGCGAATCTTTACTACAAGCTAAGTTGCAGCGAAGCTGCGTTCGCTTTTCGCCGTTTACATGCCATAGTGAAATTAGAAACGTTTTAGTTTTCTGTGAGACAGTGACTTCTTTTGAGTAACTGTATGTTATCGTTTTCGTTTGAGAACACCTTTTTGAGAAGATTAAACGTTTGCTAGCGTCTTTGGGCATTGAAATGAAGACAAAATGGCGGACGATGTAGTCACTGCAGAAAACGGCCACAAGAGGGCAGCAAAGCCTACAAAAAAGGCTTTGGAGGAGAAACTTCGCAGACTTATATCGTTAAGAAGAGCAAAGCTAGGTCAGCTTACTAACAAAATGAAAGAATTGGATCATTGACGATGGTAATCTGAAAAAAGTTGAAGAAGCAATCCAAAATGACTTTGGGAGGTTATATGGAGAGTTTAATGACCTTAACGAACAAATGTTAGCTCACTTATCTGAAGATGAGGGAAATGCTGATCAATTAAACTGGTTTAACCCTAAGTCAGTTTCTGTCAAGACTTATATTCAGTTAACAAAAAATTGGATGATAAGAGTACATGAAGGGATGGATGATGTTGATCCAAGCGATAGTATTTCAGAAGTTTCAGTACGCTTGCGCAAGAAAACTGTTAAACATGGCTCTGTTACTGGACGCATGTCAATGTCTTCATACACAAGCTCCACAGGTTCCGCATGACTAAGGGAAGAAGCTGAGCATGCAGCATTGCTAGCCAAGGCGGCATCTTTAAAAATGAAACAAGCTATTGAACTCGAGGAAGCACAGTTAAAAGCTAAAAGGGAGCAACTGGAGTTAGAGACAGCTATAGCAGCATCCAGTGCTAAGATGAAAGTGTTTCAAGATAATGATGATGCTCTGGATGGCATGAATGACTACCTTCAGTTGAAGATGTCAAACCAGGCAGACCTTATAGGAGCCTCAGGGTTGGAGTATGAAGATCCACCTCCTGCAACATCAGTCAGAAGAAAAGATGTCTCACCACTTCTACTCCAACCAGCTCATGCTACAGGGGTGAAAGAGAGTGTTACAGTGGGAGACAGTCCAGGTATGGGACGGCATAGACCATACCATCGTGATGACTACCAGAGGCCTGTAGGATACGTGAAAGATCTCTACCAAGTCATGCGGCAGCAGAACAAGATTACAGAGATGCTCGTAAAGCAGCAAGATATGTCTCATCTCCCTAAAAGAGACATACCTGTGTTCAAAGGTGACCCGCTTGCTTATAAATCCTTCATCAGAGCATTCGAGCACGTCATCGACAGCAAAACTGATAGCAGTCGAGACAAGTTGTACTACTTGGAACTGTTCACCAGTGGAGAACCACAGGACCTAGTCCGCAGCTGTGAACACATGGCACCAGACAGAGGTTACAGAGAAACAAGGCAGCTACTTCAGAAGCATTATGGTGATGAGCTGAAGATCGCCAGTGCTTATATTGATAAGGCCTTAAAGTGGCACCAGATCAAGTCAGACGATGGGAAAGTGTTGCACACATATGCACTCTTCTTGATTGGATGTCGCAACACTATGGAGGATATCAAGTACATGGATGAAATGGATAATCCAACAAACATGCGAGTTGTCGTCTCAAAACTTCCGTACAAGATGAGAGAGAAGTGGAGAGCGACAGCCTTCGAGAAGTGAGAAGACTGTGGAAACTTATGCTTTCATGGATCCAGGGAGTTCAACAACATTTTGTACTGAAGCATTAAGGAGACTGCTGAACATCAGGGGCAGGAAGATTGAAATCCTTCTCCAAACAATGGGCCAGGAGAAGCACTACACAGCTACATCCTTTCAGATCTGGAAGTGTGTGGACTTGAAGCATACATTGAGCTACCAAAGGTTTTCACGCACAGTGATATTCCTGTGAAGAAAGAAAACATACCAGTGCAGAAGGATATTGAGAGATGGGCTTATTTGAAACAAGTACACCTCCCACACATAGTAGCTGAGGTTGGCCTGCTTATAGGAACCAGTGCGCACCAGGCTTTGGAACCGTGGCAAGTGGTAAATAGTAAAGGAGACGGGCCCTACGCAAACAAGACCGCCCTCGGCTGGGTAGTGAACAGACCTATGAGAAGAGATGATGGTAATTCAGTCCAAGGAAGACAGCAAAGCTACATGGCTAACCGTATCTCTATCTCAAATATTGAAGAGTTGTTAATTCAGCAGTACAACATAGACTTCTCAGAATGCACCACTGAAGAGAAACCAGAGATGTCACAAGAAGATCACCAGTTCATGCAATCTGTGACAAACTCGGCAGAGCTTTTTAACGGGCACTACTGCATTGGTTTGCCATTGAGAAGTGAGACAGCAAAGATGCCGAACAACCGTTGCATTGCAGAGCAACGCGTTATCTGTCTCAAGAGAAAGTTCAGCAAGAACTCGAACTTTCATGAGGATTAAAAAGGTTTCATGAAGGACATCATAACGAAAGGTTGCGCTGTGAAGGTACCCCAAGAACTATTGAAACGAGAAGATGGAAAAGTGTGGTATATTCCTCACCACAGAGTTTACCATCCGAAGAAAAAGAAAATCTGTGTAGTCTTCGACTGCACTGCAACCTATCAGGGAACCTCGCTGAACGAGCAGTTACTTCAGGGACCAGACCTCAACAACACACTCATTGGTGTCCTGACCAGATTCAGAGAAGAGCCTGTGGCTATGATGGCGGGTATTGAGTCAATGTTTTACCAGGTCGAAGTTCCAGATGAAGATGCTGATCTACTACGTTTCCTATGGTGGCCGGATGGCGACCTGCGTCAAGCCGTAGAGGAGTACAGAATGGTTGTGCACCTGTTTGGAGCCACATCATCCCCCATTTGTGCATCCTATGCACTGAGAAGAACAGCTGAAGATGGAAGAGACAGGACAACACCAGAGGTGGTCGACAAAGTGTTCAGAAACTTTTACACTGATGATTTTTTGAAGTCTGTGTCATTAAAGGACCATGCATTTGCTTTGGCAAGGGATCTTAGAATTTTGTGTTCCATTGGAGGGTTCCGTTTGATGAAGTGGATGAGCAGCTGTAGGATTGTCTTATTATCTATCCCAGAAGAAGAAAGGGCCACAGAAGTCAAAGACCTAGACCTTAGCTGTAACAGTCTTCCCATGCAGAGAGCTCTCGGTGTTCAGTAGTGTACAGAAATGGATGTGTTTAAGTTCAAGATGCACATAAAAGATAAATCAATCACAAGACGAGGAATTCTCTCCGTTGTCAGTTCTATTTATGACCCTCTTGGTTCTTTGGCACCATTCATTCTACCAGCGAAGCTTATATTGAGAGACGTGTAGAGAGAAGCGAGGCTGGGATGAAGACCTCAAAGATGGACTGGCTCAGAAGTGGCAGAAATGGTTGACAGACCTGTTAGCAGGTGTATCAAGCCTGCATGTTTTGGCACCACAAAGACGGCATATCTACATCACTTCTCAGATGCCAATGAGGATGGCTATGGAACAGCAACCTACCTCCTGTTGACGAATAAAAAAGGCAAGAAGCATTGTTCCTTTCTGATGGGAAAATCCAGAGTAGCGCCGCTGAAACAGATCACTATTCCCAGAATGGAGTTGACAGCAGCAGGTGTTGCAGTTAAAGTTGACAAAATGCTCAGGCAAGAGCTACATGTTACACTTGAAAAGTCTACCTTCTGGATGGATAGCACTACAGTTTTGAAGTACATAGAGAATGAAACCACACGTTTAAAGACTTTTGTAGCCAACAGAATTGCTATTATCCGTGAGGCAACACAACCAAACCAGTGGAGGTATGTTAACACCTCAGTGAACCCCGCAGATCAGGCCTCCAGAGGTTTGAAAGCTGAACACTTCATTAAGAGTGAAAACTGGATACAGGGACTGACGTTTCCTCTTGAAAGAAGAAAGTGCATGGCCAAAAAGACCAGATCAACCGAGTCAAGTTCCAGAGGATGACATCGAGATAAAAAAATCTGTCACAGCCAATCTCATGAATAAAAAGGAGAGTACTGACGCAGTGAACACACTAATCAATTACTGCTCAAATTGGCAACAGCTGAAGAGAGCGGTTGCATGGTTTCTCCGACTGAAAGGAATGTTGTTTCACCTGAGTGGTAAAAGAAAGGAGTTTCAAGTTACAATCAGTCAGTCTGAGAGTGACCCTGACAAACAGAAAGCTTTTCTCCAGCAGCAAATGCAGAAATATAAAGTAACATTGGACAAGAAGCCGCTTACAGTGGACAATTTGGCCCAAGCTGAAACTGAGCTAATCTGCTTCAGCCAGCAACGAAAGTATCCATAAGAAATCAAAGCCTTGCAGAAAAAGAACACGCATGTCAAGAGAAATATTCATATCTACAGGTTGGATCCTATTCTGCAAGATGGAATACTGAGAGTAGGTGGACGGCTAAGTAAATCTGCTATGCCAGAAGAGACAAAACACCCGGCTATCCTGTCTGAAGATCTTCGTGTCACCCCTCTCATCCTTCAACATATCCACATCCAAGTTGGACATAGTGGACGCAACCATGTGCTCTCCAAGCTATGGCAGAAGTACTGGATCCTTCAAGCTAGTTTGGCAGTGAGAAGAATACTTTCAGACAGCATAGTTTGCAAAAGACTTAATGCCAGAGCTGGCGAGCAGAAAATGGCAGACCTGCCAGAGGACCGTCTGTTACCAGACAAACCCCCCTTTACAAATGTCAGAGTAGATTACTTCGGACCCTTTGAGGTCAAGAGAGGACGCAGCCAGGTGAAGAGATAGTGTTATTTTCACCTGCCTGACTATCAGAGCAGTACACCTTGAAGTTGCTCATTCTCTAGACACCAATTCTTGTATTAACGCTCTGCGTCGCTTCATCAGCAGAAGAGGACAGGTGACCGTCATGCGTTCTGACAATGGCACTAATTTTGTCGGAGCAGAGGGAGCTGCGTGAAGCTATTGAAGATTTGAATCAGACCAAGATACAGGAAGTCATGACACAAAAAGGAGTGAAGTGGATTTTCAACCCATCCGCTGCTTCTCACCCCGGAGGAGTATGGGAAAGACAAATTCGCAGTGTAAGGAAGATATTAGGCTCAGTGCTCAAGCAACAAACATTGGATGACGAGAATCTTCAGAATGTTGTGAAGTTGAATTGATCATCAATGATTGACTGATCACTAAGACATCAGATGACCCCAACGACCTTTAAGCTTTGACGCCTATTCATCTGTTGTTACTGAAAACACAGCCAGTTATCCCTCCAGGCATGTTTAAGAAAGAAGATCAATACGCGCGACGTAGATGGAGACAAGTTCAATACATCGCTGATCTATTCTGACACGTGAATACTTACCTATTCTTCAAGAACGGCAGAAGTGGTCCAGACCACAGAGAAACTTCGAGCCAGGAGACATTGTTCTGATTGTGGACAATTCCGCTCCTCGGAATTCTTGGATGATGGGAAAAATCATCAAAACCACGCCAGAATCTAGCGGTACAGTCCGCCGCATGAGCGTGAAAACTAAATTCAGCACCCTGGAGAGACCAATCACTAAACTCTGTCTGCTGTCTGGATTATTGTCGTTTTTGGGTGCCAACCATAGAAAGGAAGACTCTTTGGTGTACTTTGCTGTTTCATGGCATTGCAGGCATTGGGGAGCTCTGACTCTTGCATGTGTTTGCTAACCCTGTGATTAGTGGATTTTAGGGTGTCATGGATTGCCTGAAAATGAATAATTTGTAAAAATAAGGAATATTTTGTTTTCATTGTTCATGTCCCAGCATGCATTGCGACTATTCAGTTTGTTCATGTTTATGTTTGTTGTAATTGGTAAGATGGTTACAGAGCTTTGCTTTTTGTACCATCTTGTAAATAATGTACAGTGATACACACGTGAATGTTTTTTGTGGATTATGGTTGTTTTTGGGTGCCAACCATAGAAAGGAAGACCATTCTGTTTGGTCTGTTTTGCTGCTTCACGCTATTTTAAGTATTGCGGAGCTCTGACTTATACATGTTTTTGCTCAACATTTGATTGGTAGATTTTGGGGTGGTTTGAGTTAATTGAAAACAAGTAACTGTTTCTGGGCGTATAGACCACCAATACCTGCTGTGCAGACATGCCCCAAATCCTCCACCAGGGGTGCTTCAGGACAATTTGTTTTGCTAATATAAAAATTATGGCATTTCCATTCTGCTTCCCACAGACTCTAGGCCATACTTCAGAACAGGGCTAGTAATGAATCTAGTTGCTATGTCAAAAATCGTGTGAACTATGGCTTGACAAAGTTAGCCCTTTATACTAACTTTAATGACCACTATAAGAATTATCTTAAAATCAACCCATAATCGGATTGACCCGACTGTTGGTGTACACGTGTCTCATATGTGCCTATACCTCCCTATAGGGTTGTAAGGAATAAGAGATGTATTACAAGATGGCGGACAAAATGGCTGACCAGTGTAAAACTTATGGATGCATACACTTCATGTGTGCATTACATTATGACACAATGAAAATACAGACCAGGGATATTATTCATACGGTCAGCTAACCCGATTCCTCCACGAGGGGTGCCACAGGCCATGTCTTAATGCATTTTTTTCCTCAGTTATGCCAATTCCACCCCAAAAGATAACCCTTTATACTTACTCTAACGATCACTATAAAAATTACCTAAGAATCAACTGGTAGTCCGATTGACCTGACTGTCGGAGTACAGGTGTATCATATATGCCTCCCTATAGGGTTGTAAGGAATATGCGATAAATTGCAAGATGGCAGAACAGTGACCCCAGCAAACAGGTGGTTAATGTAAGTCCATTGGACAATAGATGGTAGGTGATACAATGAAGTAACCAACTTCTGTGCTGTCTGTATCTCTTTGTCACTCACACACACACACTTGGTGAAACATTAAAAAAAAACATATACTTGCAGTGTTATACCACAGCGTTATCCATTGCCAGTGTTTTCGTTTATGGCCTTAGAGAGTTGAGAATTACTCACTAGGGTATAAAGAATCCATATAGTGTCAATTCATAGGGTAAAATAGAGGGTACAACCAGCAGCACTTACTGAGCCACCCGCAGTTGGACCTACACTTGAATTTGGCCTATGCAAATTTCCTAACAACAAAAAACTAGACATTGTGAGGTGGAACATGTCTTTTGAGAATTACATACTACGGTATCAAGAATCCCTATAAAGTGACAATTCATGGAGAAATATAGAAGGTTTCGCCAGCAGCACTTTTTAGCTCCCCAATACTTGGCTCCAGTTCAATACACGGTATGCCAAATACGGCTATGCAAATTGCATAGTAACAAAAAACTAGACGTACTGAGGTGGAACATGGCTTTCAAGAATTCCTCACTAGGGTATGAAGAATCCATATAAAGTGTCAATTCATTTGTGAAAATAGAGGGTACAACTAGCAGCACTTGGCCACCCGCAGTTCGACCCAGTCCAAGACTCTACAACTGAATTTGCCTTATACAAATTGCCTTATAACAAAAAAACTAGACACTGAGAAGTGGAACATGGATTTCGAGAATTACTCACAAGGGTATAAAGAATCCATATAGAGTGTCAATTAATGGAGGAAAATAGAGCGTATAGCTAGCAGTACATTCTTAATCACCCACTCCATTGGCTCCAGTGCAAGACTTAATACATGAATTTGGCCTATACAAATTGCCTTATAATAAAAAACTAGACATTGTGAGGTGGAACATGGCTTTCGAGAATTGCTCACAAGGGTATAAAGAATCCATATGTCAATTCATGGGGGGAAGCAGAGGGTATAGATAGCAACACTTTCTTATCCACCTACTCCATTGGCTCCAGTGCAAGAGTCTACACCTGAATTTGGACTATGCAAATTGGCTTATAACAAAATAACTAGACGCTGTGAGGTAGAACATGGCTTTTGAGAATTACTCACTAGGTTATAAAGAATCCATATAGAGTGTCAATTCATGGGAGAAATTAGAGGGTATAGCTAGCAGAAGTTTTTTAGCTCCCATATCCATTGGCTTCAGTTCAATACACTGTAAGTCAAACACGGCTATGCAAGTTGCCTTATAACAGAAAAACTAGACATAGTGAGGTGGAACATGGCATTCAAAAATAATTCACTACGGTATAAAGCATCCATATAAATACTTAGTGTCACAGTGTCTGACCATGTCTGATATTTCCAGCTTGTAACTGGCGACCTATTTCACTATACTTGCCGTATAGGAGAACCCTGTCCCATTGTTGCTTGCAACTATATTTATTATTTATTTATTTTTTTCCTTGAACCTGCTGAATAACTCAAAGTCCCTGGTAGAAAATGCTGTAACTTTGCACACTGAAAATATAGACCACGAGTACCTACCACGCAGACACCCGCCCCAGATTCCTCCACCAAGTGCACTACAGTACACAACTCAATTTACTAACTTCAAAATGATGGCATTTCCACCCTGTTTGACCTATAATGCTGCATCTTTGTGTACAAGCCTCATTTCTCATGAGGAACAAAAATACCTCAAGAACCCATAAAATCCGCCATTTTGGATGTTCTGTACAGTGAAAATTTGCCAAAACCTACTGAATATTTCAATTTTTACAAAGTAAGTCGGATTCACATGCCCTTCAGCATACAGGTGTCTCATACATTCTTTCTTAGATTGATTTCGGGAATAAGAGAAATCTTGCAAGATGGCCAATAAAATGGGTGATTACTGTACAATATATGTATGCAAAATATTAATGTCTGCATTGCTTTATGGAACAATAACCATTTTCAACACAAGCATTTTCAACACCAGTAAATTTCCGGACGCTAGGCCATACTTCTGAACTGGGCTGTTAACGTAACTAGATTTTATGTCAAAAGTTGACTGAACTATGACTTCACAAAGTTAGCCTTTTATGCTAACTCTAAAGACCACTATAAAAATTACCTTAAAATCAACTGGTAATTCGATTGACCTCACTGTTGGTGTACAGGTGTCACATACGTACCTCCCTATAGGGTTGTAAGGAATAAGAAATAAATTGCAAGATGGCGGACAAAATGGCTGTCCAGTGTAAAAATTATGGATGCATACACTTCATGTGTGCATTACATTATGGCACAATGAAAATACAGACCAGGGATATTATTCACACAGACAGCCGACCCAATTCCTCCACAAGGGGCGACACAGGCCACGTCCTAATGCATTGTTTCCACAATTATGTCAATTCCACCCTGAAAATAACCCCTGACCTGACTGTCGGTGTACAGGTGTCTCATATGTGCCTCCCCGTAGGGTTGTAAGGAATAAGAAAAAAATTGCAAGATGGCGGAGCAATGACATCAGTAAAAAGATGGTTAATGTAAATCCAATGGACAACAAAAGGTAGGTCTGTATATCTTTGTCACACACACAAACTAAGAGTGTTTTTCACACACTCTTAGTGAAACATATTAAAGAAACATACTGTTGCAGTGTCCTACCACTGCATTTTTCATTGCCAGTGTTTTTGTCGATGGCCTTAGTGTTACTGTTGAGTCAGAAGTCTGTACGACCATACACATACAGACAAAAATGTCCCCTGCCAGACTATTTTCCTGTACTTACCCTATTGTCCAACCTCTCTGCTGTCTATCTCAACGTACATTACACCAGCAGCACTTTCTTAGCCACCCACTCCATTGCCTCCAGTGCTAGACTCTACAAGTGAATTTGACCTGTTCAAATTGCCTTATAACAAAAAAAATAGATATTGTGAAGTGGAACATGGCATTCGAGAATTACTCACTAGGGTATAAAGAATCCATATATAGTGTCAATTCATAGGGGAAATTAGAGGGTATAGCTAGCAGCACTTTCTTAGTCACCCACGCCATTCGCTCCAGTGCAAGACTCTATACCTGAATTTGGCCTATACATATTGCCATATAACAATAAAACTAGACGTTGTGAAGGGGATCATGGCATTTGAGAATGACTCAGTTGGGTATAAATAATCCATATGAAGTGTTGATACATGGAGGAGAATAGAGGGTACAGCCATCAGCACTATTTTAGCTCTCCACTGCACTGGCTCCAGTTCAACAAACTGTAAGCCAAATACAGCTATGCAAATTGCCTCATAACAGAAAAACTAGACGTAGTGAAGAGGAACATGGCTTTCGAGAATTACACACCAGGGTATAAAGAATCAATATAAACTGTCAGTGTCAATTCATACTTAGTGTCACAGTGTCTGACCTTGTCTGACCTTTCCAGCTTATAACTGGTGACCTGTTTCACTATCCTTGCCATATAGGAGAACCCCGTCCCATTGTTGCTTGCAACTATATTTAGGGTTTCAGCAGTTCACTGGTGAAACCCTATTGTGTTTGTTTCCGGTTCGTTATTATTAGGGTTTCAGCAGTTCACTGGTGAAACGCTATTGTGTTTGTTCCAGTTCATTATTATTATTATTAGGGTTTCAGCAGTTCATTGGTGAAACCCTATTGTGTTTGTTCCGGTTCATTAGGGTTTCAGCAGTTCACGGGTGAAACCCTATTGTGTTTGTTCCGGTTCATAATTCTTATTAGGGATTCAGCAGTTCACTGGTGAAACCCTATTGGGTTTGTTCCGGTTCATTAGGGTTTCAGCACTTCACTGGTGAAACCCTATTGCGTTTGTTCCGGTTCATTATCATTAGGGTTTCAGCACTTCACTGGTGAAACCCTATTGTGTTTGTTCTGGTTCATTATTATTATTAGGGTTTCAGCAGTTCACTATCCTAAATACTAATTCTATACATGTTTATAAACAATTTACTGTATAATTGCTAATTTACATCGTTAGGATATAACTGAGAATGACTCTTGAAATGTTTGTGCTACAGACACGAAACCTATTTTGTTTCACACGTTTAGCCTATGCCCAGTTCATATGATGGAAGGTTTATTGATTTTACAGATGCTAATTAGCGTAATTAGCATAATTAGTGTTGACTAGCTATTAGGTTGTATCTTTGCCTATGCTGATTAGTGTATTCAGCATTAATTTGTTTTTAGGCTCTATCTTTTGAACCATTCGAGCTACAGAAATAAAACTGACTCTCATTCAAAAGTTTACACTATCCCGAGTTCATTTAATGAAACCTTTATTGATTTTACCGTTAATTAACTATTAGGCTGTATCTTTTGAACCGTTTGAGCTACAGACACGAAACAAACTTTGTTTCACACGTTTAGGCAATACCCACTGTAATTTATGAAAGGATACTTGATTTTACGTATGCTAATTTGCATAATTAGTGTTGATTAACTATAAGGCTGTATCTTTTGAACCGTCGATGCTACAGACATGAAACCAACTTTGTTTCACACATTTAGGCTATACCCACTGCAATTTATGAAATGGTACTTGGTTTTTACGTATGCAAATTTGCATAATTAGTGTAAATTAACTACTAAGCTACTAGGCTTTTGAACCGTTTGAGCTACAGACATGAAACCAACTTTGTTTCACACGTTTAGGCTATCCCCACTGCAATCTATGAAACGATAATTGATTTTACAAATGCTAATTAGCGTAATTACCGTTAGTTAACTGTTAGGTTGTATCTTTTTAACCATTTGAGCTACAGCCACGAAACCAACATTGTGACACCAGTTTAGGCTATCCCTACTTCAAATTTGGAAACGTTTATCAATTTTACATATGCTAATTTGCATAATTAGAATTCATTAGCAATTAGGCTGTATCTTTTGAACCGTTCGAGCTACAGACATGAAACCAACTTTGCTTCACCAATTTAGCTATCCCCTGTTCATATAATGACATAATTAATTTTACGTATGCAATTTGCGTGATTAGCATTAATTATCTATTAGGCTGTTTCTGTTGAACCATTCATGCTACAGACACGAAACCAACTTTGTTTTACACGTTAAAGCTTTCCCTACTACAAATTAAGAAACAGTAATTGATTTAACATATGCTAATTTGCGTAATTACTGTTAATTTACTATTAGGTTTTGTCTTTTGAACCGTTCGAGCTACAGACACGAAACCAAATTTTTTACATCAGTTTAGGCAATCCCCACTGCATATTAAGAAATGGTTATCGATTTTTACAAATGCTAATTAGCGTAATTAGCATGAATTAGCAATTAGGCTGTATTTTTTTAACCGTTCGAGCTACAGACACAAAACCAACTTTGTTTCACACATTTGGCTTTCCCCACTGCAAATTATGAAATGGTAATTGATTTTACATATGCTAATTTGCATGATTACCGTTAATTTAGTATTAGGCTGTATCTTTTTAACCGTTCGAGCTACAGGCATGAAACCAACTTTTTTACACCAGTTTAGGCCATCCCTACTTCGAATTAGGAAACGTTTATCGATTTAACATATGCCAATTTGCGTAATTAGCATGAATTAGCAATTTGGCTGTATCTTTTAAACCGTTTGAGCTACAGACACAAAACAAAATTTTTTACACCAGTTTAAGCCATCCCTACTTCAAATTAGGAAACGTGTATCGATTTAACATATGCTAATTTATGTAATTAGCATTAATTAGCCATTAGGCTGTATCTTTTCAACCGTTCAAGCTACAGACATGAAACTGATTCTCATTCAAGAGTTTTGACTGTTTCCATTTAATGTACTGACACGTTTATTGATTTTACGTATGCTACTTTGCGTAATTAGCGTGAATTAACTATTACGCTGTAGCTCTTGAATCGTTCGAGCTACAGACACAAAACCAACTTTGTTACACTAGTTTAGGCTATCCCTACTTCAAATTTGGAAACATTTATCGATTTTACGTATGC
>JACXGI010016453.1:0-15979 GCA_016801175.1 Esox masquinongy
CCTCTCTCCATCCCTCACTCTCTCCCTTTCTCCCTCCCTTTCGACCTCTCTCCATCTCTGCCTCTTACCCGTTCTTCTTGCTTCCCATTTATTATCTTCTACTTTATCCCTCTTTATCCCTGTTTCGCTCTGTTTATTTTGCATCATTCTTTAGTCTCCTCTTCTTCGCATGCAGTATAATGTCATGTTGTATCCAGCCTCTCATGACTACTGGACTTGAAGGACAGAGGAAAGATAAATGACCAAACCAACAAGGAGGTGTACTGTACCATACCAGCAATGTCTAATGGCCGGCTGTGCCTTTCCTGCTCTGTTTGCATGTTGTCAGGGTTTTCTGTGTGTGTGGTAAAGTAGAGTGTGAGGGCCTTTGGGTAAAGGCTGTTTGTGAGCACGTGTTGCTAGATAGTCTAACCCTCTGTTCATAATGGCTTGATTAGCCGAAATTAGGGCAAATTAAGTTAATTCCCGGAAATCATCTATTATTAATGTAAATACTGTATCAAATATGCAGGAAGCTATGTGCACACTTAATAAGTGTTCTGGTATATAGATCTACCTGCTTTGTGATTGGATATGATTGTACATTCCCTTTGTCATGCTATTGTTTCCCCGTAGCATTAGAATGCAGTGGAGCTTTATCACATCTATCACAACAGACACACTCTCTCTTTCAGAATCACTGAACCGAAAAGGAGCATGGATCTGCTACTGTCTAACTTACAAGCAGAAAAACAACATCAAACAAACACTACTTTTCTCTGTGCCACACAAGCATGTACATAAATACACACATTCCCACACGCATACACACACACACACACACACAAACTCTCTACCTCTCTCGCAATCGCTTCTAATCGCTTGTCGCATTTAAACCATCCGAAGGCGAATGCCGTTTTCTAAAGGGTATCTCACTCTATTTGAACCATCTGGGTGCTCCAGATATGGTTGGGATGTGCACATACCCAGTGCTGTGAATGATGAGTCACAACGGTGGGGTGAGGGGGACGGGGGTTAGTTTAGGTTCACGAGGGGCTGATACCCTCCTGTGCCAGTCAGTGTACATGAGAACTGCACCGAGGGTTCGAAACATGTCAAGGACCCCTAAATATTATGAGCCACTGTGCAAGGAGCTGCTACAAATGGATATATAATTTTTGCGAGCTGTCACTTAATTTCCCGAGAGCTGCAGGCAGTTTTCGAGTGATGCTATTACTTTCAATGGTGATACTGCTATTCTACACATTTTGCCACGGCTTAGGCCATCTTCAAGCCTATTTTAACCCCTGAGGAGTTTTGGTTGGGGCCCTGTCCACCCGCCATCAGAAATAATAATAATTGGATTTGGGGCCCCTGGAGGTTGGGGCCCCAGAGTATTTTCCTGTCAGTAATAACGTCCTGACTACCACTGGTGTACAGAGTGAAACAGGCAAGTCAAAGGCTATTTGCATACTGATGGAAAAAACAGATTTTCCTTTGGGGTGTATAGGAAAGACAGAAAGATTTATCTCCTTCACCAACATTTCATTGAAAATATAAAAGTACAAATGTTTGCTAACCCCCTGCAGTACGCCTGACCAGCCCGTACAGTTTAACACAGACAATGTGCTGGACTGGGATATGAATGCCAAAGTGGATACAGCCAGGGGTTAAATTGGGATTTGGTGGAGCCCAACTTTCTATTCACCGGATCTAAAATGCTACACTGCTGGCCAGTAGAAGTAAGGGAGCTTAGCTACCCCTGGGTTTCATTTCAAACATAGTATGTGCAGGAGCTCAGCTCCCCCTGGCTCCGGCACAGTTGAAATCCTGGATACAGCTGCTTGCACCAAGGTGAGCCATAATAGAGGTGAGGTGCAGCTGACTACCACGGCCAGCTACTTCCTTATGTAAGGTGTACTTACTACCACCGGGTTACATATTGGTCCCACCTATTTGTATTAAGATGAATGCGCTAACTGGAAGTGGCTCTGGATGGGAGCATATGCTAAATGACTCAAATGTAAATGTGAATGTAGGTGACTGTAACCCACCGCGGCTCAGGATAAACCGCCGTGTGATTGGTTTAACATGCCTTAATACACTGTGGTCCTCCACGTGTGTAAGTGACCGTCCGTCCCTGTCTGTCTGAGAGGTTTCTTCAGAACAATACTCGACGTGGACGCTCTGATACTTGAAAAGAGATCTAAAGAGAGAAACCGAAAGCTTGAAGTGCTAATGTAAAAATACTGATGATTCTTGAAAGTGACAGCTAGCTGCTACGGGAGCCAGCGTGTAAGTGAGTCCTGCGATGCTGTCTCTACTTTTCATCTTCATTTCAACTCCAAGTCAGGTTCTTTGGAGTTTATTTTGGAATTTCAGGTCATAAATGTGCACGCTTCCTCGCAGTTTCTTTACGATCATCTTTTTAATTTCAGAGACGTCTTTGCTTGCCTGCTAGTTGATAATTACAGTACGGTCATGCATTTTCATTTACTCTGACATACATTCATACTTAAAGCACAGTCTCTCAGATAGCCAAAATACCCATTTCTCTAAAATGGACGTTTACTCCAGATCTCAGAGTCGCTCACACACTAACCTGTTTATAAAAGAATCCCTCAATTTGAAGCACTTTAAAGGTTGATTTTGGGCAGAAAAACAAACATATGGCTTAAAGTGTATATTAGATCAATGCACCATCATGTTATGCTTAAAGACAAAAACAAATATATGGATCAGCTTCGAATGTGAAACAGTAAAAAACAAATACTGGAGTTAGTATCAGATGCAAAAAGGCAGTACTGGATCAGAGTTTCATGTTTCCTTCTCCGCCCAGATACTAGAGCACTGGAATGACTTACGGTGAGCTAATTTTTTTTAGCTACTAACAATAGGCTTTCTACTAACATTAGTCAGTCTGTTAACTCACTGTCTACACATCGTAGCTTGTTCTGTTAAAGATCTAAATAAGATTCAAAATCTTCCTGTTGACAAATACAATGACTTCTGGCAAGTTGAAATAACTTAGCAACATCATCAATGAACCACCAACGGCACACCCCACACTCGATGGATATAGAAGATGTTTGACCGTTTATCAAGCTCAAAGTCAACCTTTAAGCTCCATAAGCCCTCTCTCACAGAAACCTTATTATTTTTCTAACTCACCAATATGGTTGATAACCAATATAAATCATCTCCAGTATTACAGCGCTGTCCTCCTCTCGGCCATATTACTCTTTTGCTGCCTGTTGGACCTTGATGTAACTGTCAGTCAACATGTTTCATCACAGTGTAAAGGTGATCCTTGTCAGTCGAGATGTTTCATCACAATGTAAAGTTATCTCTATTATTCAACATGTTTCATCACAATGTAAATGTGATCTCTATCATTCAAAATGTTTCATCACAGTGTAAATGTGATCTCAATCATTCAACATGTTTCATCACAGTGCAAAGGTGATCCTTGTCAGTCAAGATTTTTCATAACAATGTAAGGTTATCTTTATTATCCAACATGTTTCATCACAGTATAAAGGTGATGTCAATCATTCAACATGTTTCATCACAGTGTTAAGGTGATCACTGTCATTCAACATGTTTCATCACAGTGTAAAGGTTATCTCTATCATTCAACATGTTTCATCACAGTGTAAATGTGATCTCTATCATTCAACATGTTTCATCACAGTGTAAAGGTGATCCTTGTCAGTCAAGATTTTTCATCACAATGTAAGGTTATCTTTATTATTCAACATGTTTCATCAAAGTATAAAGGTGATGCCAATCATTCAACATGTTTCATCACAGTGTTAAGGTGATCACTGTCATTCAACATGTTTCATCACAGTGTAAAGGTGATGTCAATCATTCAACATGTATCATCACAGTGTAAAGGTGATGTCAATCATTCAACATGTTTCATCACAGTGTAAAGGTGATGCCAATCATTCAACATGTTTCATCACAGCGTAAAGGTGATCCTTGTCAGTCAAGATGTTTCATCACAATGTAAGATTATCTCTATTATTCAACATGTTTCATCACAGTGTAAAGGCGATGTCTATCATTCAACATGTTTCATCACAGTGTAAAGGTGATCCTTGTCAGTCAAGATGTTTCATCACAATGTAAGATTATCTCTATTATTCAACGTGTTTCATCACAGTTTAAAGGTGATGTCAATCATTCAACATGTTTTATCACAGTGTAAATGTGATCTCTGTTATTCAACATGTTTCATCACAATGTAAAGGTGATGTCAATTATTCAACATGTTTTATGCAGTGTAAATGCAGCTCCGGAAAAAATTAAGAGATCACTGCACCTTTTTCTTTCCTTTGCAAAAAAGTTGAAAAGGAAAATTTTGAGTGAGGAACAGAAGCGTTCAATAGGCAGTGGTCTCTTAATTTTAACCCTTGTGTTCCTCACTCAAACCTTCCTTTTCAACTTTTTTGGAAAGGAAAGAAAAAGGTGCAGTGGTCTCTTAATTTTTTTCGGAGCTGTGTGACTTCTATTATTCAACAAATTTCATCACAGTGTAAAGGTGATCTCTGTCAGTTAAATATTTACCACAGTGAAAAGTTGATATCTGTCAGTCAACATATTGATCACAGTCTCTCTCAGTTAACATGGATTTTATCATAAGATAATGTAGATCCCTGTGCCTCACCTGTGACTGGTGCTTCTATGTCCAGCATGGTTTTCTCCTGGCGCAGGATGGCGGCACCCTCGTTAATGATGCGTAGCGCCACGGCCTCCTCCACGCGGCCCTCCTTGGTGAGGTGGGCTTTGAGCAGGTCCACCCTGGGCTTCCCATCACAGTCAAATACCTCCTTCAAAGTGAGGCGATGACTCAGGGGAAAGGGCACGGCTGTGGAGACAACAGAGATAACCCAGTGAGACAACATGCCCAGTGGGACAGCAACAGAGACTAGTGGTAAGGAAGAGACCCCGATGACACAGGAAAATAGGTTGTAATCATCTGTATAGAGACATGGGAAAAAATTAGCTACATTAACTCTGAAGTAGGTCGCTATTACAGAGGTTTAATCAATCATTCTATTCTATTTTGGCAGCAGGTAGCCAAACAGTACTTTTTATTTTTATGTATACAGGTTGTTTTAAGAGAGAGAGACTTGTTCTGACCAAAATCGCTAAGATCAGTTGGAACACCAGACCAGCTAACAGATAAGTCTCTAGTTGAAACCTCAAGGACAACAACATTGAGCAAGGCACTTGTTGCTCCAGGGTCGCTGTTGGTAATGACCAAAACTGACCCAACTCTCCCAGGGTGTTTTGGGGGGAGTTACTTACATGCAAATAATACCAATGTCTGGTTCAACCAACGTACATACGATGGCTATACAAGCATGACCTTGTGTCTGTAGGCCGTCTATCAACACAGACATAATCATGTGTGCTGACCGTGTTCAACGGCCACGTTCTGAATCGACGACCAGCCCCTTGCTTTACATTTCTCGGATTATGGTTCTGTCTGTGGCACTGAATGTCGCCGTACACTATAAGTACACTACAAGGGCTCGCTGCAGGCTAGTTAGATGCCTTCAATGTCTAACTTAGAGGCTTCTACAGTTCAAGATACATCTAATACCTAATGTAGACACAAGTCTCCTCCGACTGTTTAAAACAGCTCATCCCATTTTACAATTATAGTGCATAAAGCATCTAGCTATCTAACGCTGCCCTTAAAGACACCTAGAGGATAGTACAACTTCCGTTTCTTTATGTGGAATGGAGCGGTTCTGTCAGTGCATGACTGTATGCCGAGCACTTGCTGAGGTCAGTCTGAAACAAACCCCACTAAAATCTGCCTACTTTAATTATAAATGCTTTTACATTTTGCTAATGATTATTAATTTCTGCTAAATGACTATACATTATGGATGGAATTAAAATGTCAGTCAATATCTTCCCAGATAAAACAACCTATGTTTTGTGAGAGTAAAAAAATGCAAATGTTGACGGGCAGTTTGTTAACAGTTTGAATTTTAGACAGATAGTAAACATGGCTTTATTTAAAGGAGTTGTTCCTGTAGTCCCTGAAGTCCCTGTACCCTTAGTCCCTGTAATCCTGTTAGTCCCTGTACCCTTAGTCCCTGTAGGATGTAGCAAATTCCTAATTAGAGGAATAGGTGATATTGCATACTAATGAAGAGGTGATTTCTGATGCAATGAATACAATAAAGACAATAATGATGTGAAACAGGAAACAAGATGTAATGAATCACTTCAGAGTCACTAATGACAAATCCCAGACACTACCAGACATCCTCTAATAATATCACATCTGACCCAAGTTTATCAAGTTGGGAGCAACAAAGGTAATTTTCTGCACTGACACCGACCTGTTTGGCCTTTCTGCTGATTACAAAATGTTCAGACCAAATCAATGTAGCCACATTTTCTGATGAACAGTCTTTGTTCTTGCTAGACCTGCAGACTTAATATAAAAGGAGGTTTGTATTCCGTTCAACTAATCATGAAAAATTATGTTTGATTCTAAATTAAACTAAATTTGACATAATTATGTTAGATTCAGATTGAGAACTAAACTAAATCTGACACCATTGTGTTTATTTCAGATTAAAAATGTAACTAAATCTCACACAATTATGTTTGATTAAGATTGAAAACTAAAATAAATATGACACTTATGTTTGATTCAGATTGAAAATGTAACTTAATCAAACACAATGATATTTTCAGATTGAAAACTAAACTAAATCTGACATGAACATGTTCTTATATGTTTGGTCCCTGTTAGAACACATCAGGAAGGTCCTTTAACCTACTGTAGATCACAATGTAGCTCTGAACTTCCAACCACAGACACTATATAACCCTGAGAGCCTGATGGTTTTTATCAGCCAATAACACTATGGTATAAACCAAGTAAAGAATATGACTGGATAACAATTCCCTTATTACAAGTGGCTCAGCCCTGAAAAGATTTTTGGCCGAAAGGTAATAACAGAAACCAGCTGAAACCATGACCTTCCATGCCTATGAAGCAGAGGGGTGCTTCACCTCCCACGCACACACACACGCACGCAGGCACGCACGCACGCACGCACACACACACACACACACATATTTGCTTTCTATTTTTGTGGGGACTGGAAAAACAGAAATCCATGTTCCTTGACCTCAATAACCAAATCTTTATTTCTTAATGTAAACAAGCCCTATTGTCTAACCCTAACCCTTAATGTCTAACCCTTAATGCCTAACCCTAACCCTTAATGCCTAACCCTACATGCCTAAACCTAACCCTTAATGCCTAAACCTAACCCTTAATGCCTAAATCTAACAGGAATCCTTGTCACATCCTGGAACAATAATCCAACGCCCTCTCTCCCTCGTTTTGAACATGGACACCTGTTTGTTATTATTACCCTCACCTGTGTTCCTGATCACTGTCCCTGTTTAAGTTCCTCCTTTCCTGGTTTCTTGTCATTATTTGGATCTCGTTCCATTGCAACGTTGTTTCTGTTCTCGTGTGTAATGTCAGTTTTTGTTTCTTCTTAGTTCTTTCACTAAAAGTCCTCTGTTCTCCCTGTGCCTGTGTCCTGCCTCCTGTCTGCAATGTTACACCCAAATTCTAAAACTATGTCCAATTTTAAGATTTACTCTAAACCTAACTCCCACAAATCTATTTTTTCCTGTTTTGTCTTTTCCAAAAAGATTTTTCAGGATGTTCCATCTTTTGGTTACAATTTGTACAAATAGACCAAGATCACCCCACACACACACACACGCGCGCGCACACACACACACACACACACACACACACACACACGCTCACACAGACCAACACAGCAATATGGCCCAGTTTGTCCACTAGAGATTCGTGTTGCTGTGAGCATGTGACGCTGGTGAGCTGAGAGCAGGGGGGATTGAAGGAGAACCAGCAGATATGGGAGCCCAATCTGATCAACATGCTGCTAAATAATGGATGCCTGACTAGAGGGGGAAAGACAGACATCTCCTGTTCCTTCTGCAGGGATAATGAGTTCAGGCCTGGCATGGAATTTTAACTGGGGTAAAGACATTCCATTCAACAGTGTGTACACCTCCATGCTTGGGTGTCCGCGCATTTGTCTGTGTGTTTGTGTGTACGTTTGAGTGAGGTTACCACCTTACTTTATGTCTGTATGTGTTTTGGGCTTGTGTGTTTGCCTGAACTGGAAATATGTAAAGTACCCATCGAAAGTTTGGAATCAAAATACATTTCATATTGTAGATGCTTGAAAGTAGCCACCCTTTGCATTGATGACGTCTATGCACACTCATTGCATTCTCTCAACCAGCTTCATCAGATAGTCATCTGGAAAGCATTTCAATTAACAGGTGTGCTTTGTTAAGATTATTTGTGGAATTTTAACGCATTTGCACCAATCAGTTGTGTTGTGATAAGGAAGGGTTGGTATACAGAAGATACCATTTTATGTCTGTATTGTAGTAGTCCATATTATGGCAAGAACAGCTCAAATAAGCAAATAGAAATGATAGTCCATCATTACTTTAATACACGAAGGTCAGTCAGTATGTAACACTTCAAAAACTTCTAAAGTTTCTTCAAGTTCAGTCACAAAAATCATCAAGTGCTATAATGAAACTGGCTCTCATGAGGACCACCACAGGAAAAGAAGGCTCAGAGTTACTTCTGCTGAAGCATATAAGTTAATTATAGTTACCACCCTCAGAAATCATTAACTGCACCTCAGATTGCAACCCAAATAAATGTTTCATATAGTAATAGTAACATTCACATCTCAACATCAACTGTTCAGAGAAGACTGCATGAAACAGGCATTTACGGTTGAATTGCAGCACAGAAATCAGTACTGAAGGACACCAATAAGCATAAGAAACTTGCTTGGGCCAACAAATAAGATGAATTGACATTAAACCGGTGGAAATCTGTCCTTTGGTCTAATGAGTCCAGATTTAAGATTCTGGGTTCCCACTGCCGTGTCTTAGTGAGACGCATAGTGGGTGAATGGGTGATCTACACGTGTGGTTCCCAACATGTAGCATGGAGGAGGAGGTGTGATGATGTGGGGGTGCTTTGCTGGTGACAAACTCTGTGATTTATTTAGAATTCAAGGCACACTCAACCAGCATGGCTACCACAGCATTCTGCAGCGATACGCCATCCCAACCGGTTTGCAACTTAGTGGCACTCTCATTTTTGTTTCAACAGGACAAAACACACCTCCAGGCTGTGTAAGGGCTATTTGACCAAAAAGGAGAATGATGGTGCTGCATCAGATGACCTGGCCTCCACAATCACTCAACCTCAAACAATTGAGATGGTTTGGGATGAGTTGGGATGAGATCATAGAGTGAAGTTAAAGTAACCATCAAGTGCTCAGCATATCTGGGAACTCCTTCAAGATTGTAGGAAACGCATCCCAGGGTACTAACTCATAAAGCTGATCGAGAGAATGCCAAAAGTGTGCCAAGCTATCAACAAGGCAAAGGGTGGCTACTTTGAAGAATCTAAAATAGAAATGTATTTTGGTCTGGCTAACACATTTTTTTGGGTCACTATATGATCCCATAAGTGTTATTTCATAGTTTCGATGTATTCACTATTATTCTACATTGTAGAAAATAATTAAAATAAAGAAATACTCTTGAATCAGTTGGTGTGTCCAAACGTTTGACTGGTAGTGTATGTTTGTTTCTTTTCTTGGCATATCAGACTGTACTGCTTTTCCAGATAAACGAGTGTGTTTGTGTAACTACTTGAAGCCAATAGCTGTTTCTTCATGTTAAAGGACACACTGCACATTGTAGTGCATTCTGAGGCTCCTGCTGTTCCCCTCAAAGCTAGGAAATAGAGAGTGTTCCCTAAAACTTGGACTGGGCAGGGCTGTGTGTTGGAGACAGCATGTCACACTCTCAGAAGGCAGCCTGGTCACCGTTGTGATTCAGCCTATCAGACGTCACTGAACAACAACTCCATTCCACATAACGAACCCTGATGGTAGTGCAATGGTAGTTACTGCACCACAGACACCAGAGATACACAGCATGCTCTGTCTCTGTGGACTCGTCTCTGTATTTGTAGGCATGGTTCCGTGTTTGTAGATATATTGTGCAATTCAAAAAGATTCCACAAAGCACTCAATGTCATGAAGAGAGACGCTTAATTTTGGACTCACTTAACACACTTTGATACAAAATATTATCATCACAAGTCATTCTTATACAAACACAGTAAGCCAGACAGTGACCCTATAGAAACACCAGCTACATTCAACAAGTACGCCATCAGTAACAAAACTGAAAATAAATCAACATGTCTATCCAAAACACAACTAATTATTGCCAAAATAAAATAGATTAAGGAAAAGGAAGGAAGTTACTAACAATGTACAGACTCAGCAACCATTGCCTGGCCATAGAGATGGTACGGCACATAAAATGCATTGAGTGTGCTGGATTCATTGGCTGCCTCAGACTACGAGGACACTATGCTCTCTCAAGTCACACATAAATACAACATCACCAGGAGCTCAATAACCTTAAGAACAGTGTTGTAATGCGACAGATTATCTGCATACCAAGAAAAGGCAATTCATGTGTCTGAGAAAAAGTTAACGTCAGGAATTTACTATTTTTCTTGCTGTGGCATCTATGTTTTTGCAAGCATCAGGGTAAAATGAATGTTTTATTTACTGTATTATTATTGCTGCTTAACTATGTTTGCTTTGGCATGAGTGGCAACCATCCATTCATCCCAATTTAGCATCTATTGATTTGATGTCTCTGTGTTTGCAGATATGCATCTGTGGTTGTAGACATGTCTTTGTGGTTGTAGATATGTCTCTGTGGTTGTAGATATGTCTTTGTGGTTGTAAATATGTCTCTGTGGTTGTAGATATGTCTTTGTGGCTGTAGATATGTCTCTGTGGTTGTAGATATGTCTCTGTGGTTGTAGATGTCTGTGTTTGTAAATATGACTCTGTTGTCGTAGATATGTCACTGTGGTTGTAAATATGTCTCTGTGTTTGTAGATATGTCTCTGTTGTTGTAGATATGCATCTGTAGTTGTAGACATGTCTTTGTGGTTGTAGATATGTCATTGTGGTTGTAGATATGTCTCTGTGGTTGTAGATATGTCTCTGTGGTTGTAGATATGTCTCTGTGGTTATAGATATGTCTCTGTGGTTGTAGATGTCTGTGTTTGTAAATATGCCTCTGTTGTTGTAGATATGTCTCTGTGGTTGTAAATATGTCTCTGTGTTTATAGATATGTCTTTGTGGTTGTAGATATGTCTCTATGGTTGTAGATATGTCCCTGTGGTTGTAGATATATCACTGTGGTTGTAGATATGTCTTTGTAGTTGTAGGTATGTCTCTGTGGTTGTAGATGTCTGTGTTTGTAAATATGCCTCTGTTGTTGTAGATATGTCTCTGTGGTTGTAAATATGGCTTTGTGGTTGTAAATATGCATCTGTAGTTGTAGATATGTCTCTGCAGTATTAGATATGTCTCTGTGTTTAAAGATATGTCTCTGTTTGTAGATGTCTGTGTTTGTAAATATGCCTCTGTTGTTGTAGATATGTCTCTGGTCGTAGATATGGCTCTCTGTTGTAGTAGATATGTCTCTGGTCATAGATATGTCTCTCTGTTGTTGTTGATATGTCTCTGGTTGTAGATATGTCTCTCCGTTGTTGTAGCTATGTCTCTGTTTGTAGATATGTCTGTGTCTGTGGTTGTGCATAATGGACTCTGTGAATGTATCAACACAACAGACCCTGCCCCTCTGTTACTCTCAAAATGACTGAAAAGTCAGGGAGATACTGGTAGACATGAGAGAGACAGAGAGGGAGAGCGACGCGGGGGTCAGAAGTAGATGAGAGCAAGAGATGAAGAAACTTTAGAAGAGAAGAAATGTAGGATTTATAGGGAGAAAGATAAAAGGCTGTAATGAGGGAGAGAACACCAGGCATAAGAGGGGGAGAGAGAGAGGGAGGGGTAGGAGGGAGAGGTAGAGAGTGAGTGGGGGAGATGGGAAACAGTTCGCTGCAGACAGGCACTCTCAGGCATGGGCACTGTGGAGGTCGGGGGCGGGACTTATAACTGCGGTTCACTCACACCATTTGCTAGCGATTTCATTGACTCCTTCACTGTTATGCGACGTTATGAGTTAATCAGCAGCCAACACATAGAGATCTACATGCTTGTAATATCCAACAGAAGGATGTAGGCCTACATACGGTTTGTTTTTATTAACCACAATATGGATTGGCTTAATACCCATACATTCTGTCTCCATTTGCTTAATTCACTAAGTGTTGCATGGAATAATCACTAAAATCACATCATATGAATATAGTGGGTTAATGGTTTCGTGTTAATTGAACTTAGCAATGTCGTAGTTTTACAATCTCCGATTACAAGATATATTTTATTAACTACACGTTAACATTTGATTTATAGTTAATCTATGAATCAAATGTGTATATATATGGTTAGTCAAATTAACTATAAATGAAATGTATATAGATTCTTCATCTACAGGAATTGCGATCCTGTAATGAAGTTACGTATTCTGATAAACACACATTAAATTCATTAAGAAAATCATTACAGAGAGGAAGAGATAGATCTTATTAATAAATCAAAGTAATAGTTAAAGTCATTGCAGGTCTGCCATCCCAGACAGAAGAATGGATTTATTAAGATAGTTTACTGGTTAATAAACACAAATCAAATGTATGTCCATTCTTCCTCTGAAGATCGCAATTCTGTAATGACATAGCTTAAAAAAAGGGACACATATCGAAATCATTACAGAAAGGGAGAGTTTTGATTCATATGTTGTGATTTTATTAATCATTCCACTCAAAACACATAACAAATGGAGATCTCTTTGGAGATTGCAAGTATGTAGTGACTTTAACTTTTCTGTGTTGGTAGCTAATAAACTCATAACCTTGCGAAACAGTGAATTAGTCAATTAAATCACTAGCAGACGGTGTGAGAGTCAACGGCAGTTATAAGTCCAGCCCACAAGCTCCATGGTGCCCCAGGCCTCAAAGTGCCTGTGCCCAAGAGTGCCTGTCTGCAGCCGGATCCTTTTGGAGAGCGCTCAGGCTTAGTTGAACTGTAGTGCATGTTGCCGGGCAACAGCAGCTGACTATTGGAGTACAGCCAGTGTCCGTGATTAGCATTGGAGAATCACATAGATGTAGCTCTACAGGGGTATTTCCACATAACTCACAGATATACAGTCATTGATATTTGAACACTAGATGCTGATTTCATACGTCAGAATGGAGCAATTTGTCAGCCATCTTACCTGGGACCTGTTCTAAACCAGCAACAATAAACACATAGAAGTGTCATAGAACGACTTGCTAACTTTTGTATTTCCTTAATAGTATATAAATAATCACTGTCATGCATAGCATAATGCATACAGTGACTGTCATTTTCAAAATATTAAAGGTGCCGTTTGTAAGATTTCCACCTTACAAGAGCAGAAAAATGCAAGTAATAATATAAAGTATTAGTTAAAGATGTTATTTGAAATATAGTACTTCAGAAATATTTATTGGCTGACATGATATCAGTCACACTGAGCTAATTCACACTCTGCTAATTTCTTTATGTGCATGTATCACGTTTTTTTAGCATAATCATATTTTATGAATTCTCATTAAATGAGCAGCATATTTTTGTACCGACACCAGTGCTTTTTGTAAGAGTATGTAAGGTTATGAAACAAAGCCAACTAGGCAAATTTGTACTGTGATCATTTGTATTAACATGGCAAAGGTAAAGTAGAAAATACAACAGCTTGCAGCAAATGCATAGCTAAGTTTTTGACATGGTAGCTAGTTAATTTCCTTTTTATTCAACTTGATTGGTTCAACATGAGCTTGTTTGGAACATGTGGTGATAGGTGTATAGGTATTTGTAATTAGGAATGTCAGCAGAAGTGTTGAACGCCCATGTGAGAAATTTAGAAAATCCTAAAGTATCTCACGTATATTTGGTATTGTTTGCAAGTTTCTTCTGCACAAATAAAGTATCACCAAAACATGGTGTTAAGTGGCTAGACATTTTGGAACTGGTCCCAGGTAAGATGGCTGACATATTGGGACATCAGATAGAATTATAAATCCCATTTCCTGCTTAATATATATGGACACAGAGCCCATCTTAGATCTCCTGTCTTCTCAAGTGCATTTTCCTCCCAAGACAATGCTCTATATCAGTGGTGTCAAACCGCTTCCATGGAGGACCAAGTGTCTGCAGGTTTTCCTTTCATCTTGTGCTTGATTGGTTAATTAGGTCACTAATTAGTTAAGGTCTTCTATTTGGTCTCAGTTGGGCACCAATTGAAAGGAAAAACCAAAAACCAGCATACACTCAGCCCTCTGTGGAACCGGTTTGACACCTCTGCTCTGGAGTCTGGACAGAAAGGACAAAAAGTCACATTTGACATTACAGTTAGATGATCAAGGACTTAGGGTAACAAAGACGAGTGTCGAATTGCCATAACTCCAAAATTGTGTTTACGAAACTTGGCTAACGCAAAGCTTTTCATCTATTTTTCTATTCAAAAATCTTCTTATGACTGTGTAGCGACTTCTTGATGAACAACTAAGACAGAAGACTTGTGAAGAAAACGGCAGACAAAATAATAACTAAACAACTCTAATTATAAACTACTCAGAAGGCTTATACAGCTAACAATTTAGTTGCCTCTCTTTTAAAGTCACTGACCTGTGATTACAATAATATTGATGTGTTTTTGTTGCTACTTTCCTACTCTGACATATTCAAATAATTGTAAAGAAATTATTTACAGTGGATATAAAAAGTCTACACACCCCTGTTAAAAAGCTTTTATTGTTGTAAGGTTTTTATTTTTCATTTTTCCCCCTCGAAGATTTCAGTTTGTTTTTCAATTGAATTGTTCACATTATAGGTCACATTAAAAGTGGAAAAAGTTCTGACATGATTTATCTTTGTCTCATTCTTTTACATCACAAAAACCTGGCATTTTAACAGGGGTGTGTAGAATTTTTATATCCACTGTACATTAGGTTTGCCTGTACAACAAGTTAATATCATTAAACAGTAAGCTAAATGCTAAAAGAATAATAAAATAAATATTATAAAATAAATATTAATTTGAGATTCTCCACTTTCTATCAATATGTTAAAAGATGGAAAAATATATTGTTGTTTTTCATTTAGCGTATTTTATCTAAATATCACTTTCAATCACAAATGTTTTTAACAACACCTCATCTCCCATTAAAAACAGTTTTACAATAAAACCTGCCTATGGGAATCAGTCATATTTCACTAACAATACTATCGGTTGAACTGTAAACAACTGGTATGTCCTAGAAACATAGTTAAGGTCTGTTATGGTAGCATGTTGTCGATGTAAAATGATTACTAATCTAATTCAAGCAATTCTTTCATAATAAGCAAAAGTAGGAAGGTGTTTCCCGGTCTCCCCCCTTCATTAAAAAGTGAGTGGCAAAGTCTTACTGCTTTTTTCCTTCCTCACAGTCATTTAATATACCCCTCCTCACCCTCCCCCAACAGACTTTACCAGGCTGGATGCTTCTGATTGACAGAGAGACATCTAGCAGAGGGACTGAGGGGACTGTCGGCTGAATAATGCCACAGGTTTTCTATTTTTTTCCCCCAAACCTAACTAATACAACATATAGCGACAGTGACAGTGATATATACTCTCCGCCCAACCCTGGCACCCTGTCAATCTGTCCACACACACACAGCACATTACAACCCCCTCTCTCTCGCTGAGGAGCGGCTGTCGTTTTGGATCCATGTGCTCCCGGTTGTCCGTCTGTCTGTCACGTCTCTGGCCCAGGCTGGTGCGGGCTGGGTGCACCTGTCACTTGTCTCAGTGCTGCTTCCAGCGAACATGCTGCCCTCCCCCGTCTGGCCTTGTGACCGCCTTCCA
>JACXGI010016454.1:0-15855 GCA_016801175.1 Esox masquinongy
GGGAGAGGGGGAGATGAGAGAGGGAGAGGCAGATGACAGATAGGGAGGGAGAGAGGGAGATGAAACGATAGATAGGGAGGGGTGGCGAGGAAGAGGCACCATTGAATTAGGTCACTTGTCACACACAGCGAGGGGTCAGCCTTGGCGGGCTGGTGCCATTTTTATGTTTCTCTCCTCACTGAGGGTCTCGTGTGTAAACCACACACAGTCACCCAGACCCTCTTTATTCTACGTGTCTCTGGCAATTATTTTCTCCCAGACACTCTGGTTACCCACACCAAAGAATACTGTCCTCAAATGTGGATTTTGTTGCTACTGTTTGTACAACTGCTATGTAGTTGATGGTGGTATTTATTTTGTTTGTTGCTGGTTTGTGGATGCTGGTTATATAGCGGTTACATAATTGTATTACAGTGTATTGCTTCCCTGGGATGACGAGTAATGTAGTTATGGTTAAGTGTATGATTAGGTGGTGATAATGGGTCATGTGTAGCTGAACTACGGAACCACTGGTCAACTACATTACCCTTTAGTTATATGAAGTAAATAATAGCTGGTTAAACAGCTGATAACCAATTTCAACCACATAACCAGTTATGTAACTGATTTCTGATTATGTAGTGGATGCTGGTTATGTAGTTAATGCTGATTATGGTATAATGCTGTGTGTTAGAGCATCCTGTTGTCATTTACACTTCTGCTCTTCTTTTCTCTTCCTCCCTGCAGCTCAGATCTACTGGGAATCCCAACAGCAGCCAGACGCCTGCATCAGACAACAAAGGTCTTTCTGACTGTTTATGGATTCACACCCTATACTCAGTGAACTTTGTCTCTCACTCTGTTTTTGTCCTCAAGTCTTTCCAACTATATCAGTCTAAGTCTTTCTATCTTCATGTCTCTCTACCTGTTTTGTCTATCTCTGTCAGACTCTGTCTTCCTCCTTTGTCATGTCTCTTTCTCTCCGACAATGCTTATACAGATACCTAAAAACCTAAAATCCTTAAGACCTAAGATGTTCAAACACAGGGGCCAGAAAAATATCCCTATAAAAGACTAGTTAGGTAGAAATCTAGAGGGGAGTCAGGTTCTGGAAGGTGGCTAAACCTCCGCTGGCTCAGCCGGGTGGGAGTTAAGAGAGTGCATGACCTTTTAAGACCAAATTGTTTATCGAGATTTTCAAACGTTCAGACGAAACGTTCAAAAATACCTACTCCTCTCCTTCACTCTCTCATCCCACTCTATTTCCTTTTCCTGCTATTTCTTGACTCTACTTCTTCACTCCAGCCACCTTGGAGGTTTAGAGGAGTCATTCTAGCCTCCTCACCCTGTCTAGCTTTTTCTCTCTCTCACACACACAGACACACAGACACACACACACACACACACACACAGACGCACAGACACACAGACACACAGACACACAGACACACACACACAAACACACATACTCACCTCCCCCTCTCTATTTCTCCCTCTCTCTCTCCTTTACCCTCTCTCTTTACTCTCCATCTCTCTTCTCAAGTGTCCTGCTCCTCTCAGTCTGTCATTATTTTTCCATTCCCAATTACTGGCTCAATCCTGCCATTGAGAGGCTCCTTCAGACAATGTAAACAGTTGTGCTGAAACTACCAGACCTGGGTTCAACTGCTATTCAAGATCCTTTCAAATACTTTACCTTGTTTGAGCTTCTGTTGCGCAATGGAACCGCATAGAATAATCACTAAATACCAAACTCTTCCCAACTGGCGCCCGGAGCGGTCTAACGCAAACCCTCAAAGTATGTGAGAGATTTGAAATAGTTTTTAAACAGCCTGGAAGATACAGAGGCTTGTAGACACTGACATGCTAACTCACTCTAGTCATTTAACTGTTCTGCCCCTCCCTGGCCAGGCCAAACTTGGACAAATTCAACATTGGTGTTGCTGTGGGAATGATGCTATCATGTTTTTAGATGTACCCTAATCACCCTTTGAAAGGATAATAGAGTAGATGATGGATGTATGAAGTTGTTGGTTGATTATGTAGTGGACCGATTGATTCATTGACTTATTGATTCTTGGCTGACCTCTGGCTTTTGACTAATCCAGAGAAGGCGGTCGACTCCAAGCCCCCGGCGACCGGCGAGGAGGAAGAGGAAGTGGACATCGACCTGGAAGCACCGGAGACGGAGAAAGCGGCGCTGGCCATACAGAACCAGTTCAGGCGCTTCCAGAAGAAGAAGAAGTAGGACTACAGGAGAAGAAAGAAAATAATATAACAAATTAGAAAAACTTTCCGCTGAAAAAAAAAAAGTGTGATTGAAACAGTTTGTGAGAGAGGGGAGTAGTGAGGAAGGCGGAGGCTGGAATTGAATCATTGCAAATGAGAGAACCAACCGATATCCTCACTGTGAGAGAGGGAAGGAACAGGAGAGGATGAGATGGTTAAGTGGAATTTATAATCTAGCATGACCAATAACCCCAGAGACCACAACCTTTGCAGATATTCTGATATGTCCACCCAACAACCTTTCCTCGCAAACGTACCCTGATACCCTGTCCCAGAACGCACACAGTCACGCCCCTTCCCCACCCACATTCATAAAAGCAGGCAAATCAGTCCCCTGGAGAGTGGAGAGCAAAGTCCTGACAAATTAAGCACACCTACTTCCCTCATATGAAACCGGCTTCCGCAAGTGTTGTAAGTAAAAATAAAAAAAAAATTATTGTTAAATTCCAGCTTTCATTCACTTAACATTGCTTTCCTGTTATTCTTTATGCCCATCTGTCTCCCTCCCCCTTTCTCCCTCAACCTCCACACTCTCTCCCCCTCACTATCTCTGTCTCACTCCCACTCCCTGCCCCCACTCTTGTTCTCTACCCCCCCCACCCCCCTCTGTTTTTCAGTGTCCTTTGTAGTAGTCTTCATACAAGAAGGGCAGAGTTAGCAGCTCAGGTTTTAGATGGGTGTAGTAGATGATTGTTTTTAGGGCACGACATCCCACTTGTTTTCCCTCAGATTCTGTTTTTGCGATGTAGACCAGACACCTGATCAGTCCACACAGCTCGACGGGTCCGACCTCATGTGGCCGAGCCATTGACGGTTTCCGCCGTAACCATGGTTACCGTGGTTAACACCTCGCAGTGGCTGGCAGTTTGTATGTGTAGAAATCGATCAACGGAAAACTCAGTCATACTGCTGTTGCCATTAGGAACTAGACAGCTTCTGCTTTTTCTGCAAAAGACTGAACCTTTTTGAAACAAACAGTTATTGATGCTTATATTGCATTACCAAAAACAATATCAATCACTAAATGGTCAGGCAACCTGTCAGACAAGAGAACACAAGTCATCCCGATCTGTAACAGGTGGATGTCTTGGAAAGGTCAGACAATTCCCTGTCAGTCCTTTCCAAAAAGCTTTTACAATTAATTTTTTTGGAAAGGTCTAAGTCGCCTAGCTGTGGCTAAATCTTGAACACTACCAGGTCGGCCTGGCTTGGGTGTAGAGTTCCTCCTTCTGTCCCACAGAGTAACCTGAAACGTCCTGGTCCTTAAATAAACACTCGATAACATCTTTGGACCAGGTGCCAGCATCGAGCATGACCTGATCTGATCACCCTTGGTTTACAGAGACACAGAGACTGGCAGAGAGAGTAGGACATGGAGAAAGAAAAAGAGAGAGAGATAGAGAGAGAGAGAATGAAATAGAGAAGCTAAAAGAGACAAAGAGGAGAGTGAAGAATAAAGGACAAGACAAGGAAAGACATTATTTAGAAACAAATGCCCTCACTGCTTAGTCAAAGAGTCCTTATATAGTATATAACAATAGGAATTACACAGCCAGTCCAAAGCACACAATCGCACAAACCTGACACAAAGTATATGGCACTTGACACTGAAGACTGCACAAACACCCGTGCGCACACACACACACTCTCTTCCTACGCACCGCTCTGAGCCTTCTGCCTGTCGGGACCACAGTGCCCCACCCCCACTCCCCATTATATAGCACACTGAAAGCCCAGGCTACGACACCTTACATTTTAATCTTCCTGCTAATTAATAGTATTATTATTGGATTTTAACCTCTTTTCTATTTCAAGGACGGAGCAGTCGCAAATCAAGGCACAAGTGGCACAGGCAAAGTCATTCGCTCCGCTCTCTCCCCCCCCCCGGCACTCACCGTTCTCTAGGTAGTCATAGACATGGGGCTCTGGATCGAGTGTCTGGGGGGTGAGATTGGGGCAAGGGGTTGGGTGATGCTAGATCCTTCCCCCTTCTTAACCCCCCCCCACCTCTCCCATTTCTCACATCTTTCACTATTATATGGGTTTTTCTAAGTAATACTTTTATTGTAAGAATCCCAAATAGGTCTGCACTTACTCAGTAGGAATGGAGATCTGGGATCATCTTCGCTTCGTAGTTCATAATGAATCTAATCGTTATGGATGTGCCAATGGCCTGATCCTAGATCAGCTCTCCTACATGAGAACGCTATTAGCTATGGGCCCAGATTTAGTTAGTAAGTTGTATCCAATCAGAGACTGCTCCATTTAAAACCTGGGCTGTAGTCTTTTTAGTTCTCTGTTAGCTTGACCCCATTTCACTTCTCCCCCTAAAGGCAACCAAATGTTGGACCATTTCGAGAGCACGGTGCTTCAGTGACTGAATAGATGATGAGATGAAAGCCTTTCTTCATTGTTGTGGTTCAGATTGGACCGAATTGTATATTCTAGAGCATAGAGTCAACAATGTCTTTCGTTAACAACTGTGCTCTTTTCCCTGAAAACCCTATTGACGTCACTGCCAACAAGATCTATTAAGTGGCCGCCCCTTATAGAAAAAATGCACAGCGTGTCCTGATATCTACATTAGCATACTGTTAAAGATGATCTCCAGATTCTCATGCACAAGGAATCTGAAACGTATTGTACATCCTAAAAAAATGTACATACTTGATACAAATGAATTTGACAA
Source organism: Esox masquinongy (assembly GCA_016801175.1). NCBI lineage: Eukaryota > Metazoa > Chordata > Actinopteri > Esociformes > Esocidae > Esox > Esox masquinongy. The sequence goes on from JACXGI010016454.1 coordinate 4,958, forward strand.
TGAGCAAAAATTGAGCAATAAATTTCAAATTCATATCTGAAATTTGAGAAATGTTGAGAAGAGTCCCTATAAGTATGTTTGGCCAACATGTTACTGCATTTCATACTAAGGACTTCTGATGTTACATGCACGAGGAGAACTTGAATATATAAAGTTGCCCCACTACAGAAACAGGAGACGGACCTAGTGACTTAACTGAGAAAGAAGTCGTAGAAGTATGCTGTTGATATGGATATTTGGATATGCATCAATTTACAACTTTTCACATATTTATATTTCTTCCCACTGATAACGTTTATTGAACACTTATACAACGGTAAGACATGTTCTATACATCCCTGTACACACTATTGTGACTTAGTAGAATAGTAGACAATTGTAGACAGTAGTAGAATAACCCAGTGAAGGCAACCCCACAAACACAGTGACCTCACAAGTCACATATTTCAGGGAATCTGCTGGGAAAAAAATGATAATCCACTATTCTAGAGAATAGTATAGTCTAAAATTGGGCCCTAAGTAGGGAACAGTATTCTTACAGTAGTGTACTATCGAACACATTGTCAAAAGTAATGCACTATTTGGCCAAAAGCAGTCTAAGGCACTGCATCGTGTGGTTGTGTAACTGCAAGCCATTTCCGGGGAGCGCTACACCACCCATGTCCAGAAGTCCCCTAAAAGGGTGGTCCGTATTGGTCCAGAATCGCCCGGGGTGGGGGAGGCATGGCCAACATTTATTTCCTTGACTTGTGCCCCAGCAACTCTCTCAGGCAGGTTGGGTTGCTGCAAGCTTAATCAAGGCTGTAACTCCCGACTTCTTGTTTCAGTGATTTGGAGGATGCATGTACTGATCTTGGTCTCTCCCGGGCCCGTTGGGAGTTGCTGCAAGGAGACAAGCTCTTGACTACAATTGGATTGTGAGAAATTGGAAAGGAAAGGGTGGTTTGAAACTGGTGGGGGAGGGGTTTGTGGGGAGTGTAGCGCGCACCGAAAGTGTAATCTAAAGTGTCATTTGGATTTTACCCTGATTCAGGAATCTTTATGGAGCCCTCCCCACCCCAAGCCAACCCTTTGTGTGTTGTTAGGATCAATCAGTGAATCAAGACTTTTAGTGACTATATTTATTTAACTAATTGATTATGGATGTGTTATTTATTGATGTTTTTAGTCATTCATGTCTGTTGGTTTATTTATGTGAATATCTGCCTACCAGAACCTATACATCTTGTTTTTGTTTAATATTTGTAATTCAACTTGAGGTCGCATGTGATTTCATTGTGTGTTTTATTGCTATGATTCCTCTTTCTGTATTTTGACATTTCAGACTAGCAGGACTGGGGGAGCTGTATCATATATACATATATTATATAGAGAGATGGTGTTTGTAGCAAAAAGGAACACAAAACACCCCTGTACTGTTTTTCTGCACTAATAAAATTTGCTGCAAACTGCGAATTCAACTGACCTAATGGCGAGTTGTGATTTCATTTTCTTTCCATTACCAGGGCACATTCATACTGTACTCGGTCTTTGACTAGTGATGAAATCTAGAAGAAAAACATACACACTGTACCTCTCTAGGGATTGTGGTTCCACTGCGGTTCCTCTCTAGGGGTTGTGGTTCCAATGTGGTTCCTCTCTAGGGGTTGTGGTTCCAATGCGGTTCCTCTCTAGGGGTTGTGGTTCCAATTCGGTTCCTCTCTAGGGGCGGTGGTTCCGCTGCGGTTCCTTTCTAGGGGTTGTGGTTCCACTGCGATTCCTCTCTAGCGGTTGTGGTTCCGCTGCGGTTCTCTTGGAGCCTCCCTCCTGGTTTAACTGCGGCCGGTCCCCTCAGGGTGGTATTATTTACCCGAATCACCTTTGGATGATGCTCTATTAAATAGGTCTCCTAATGAGGAGTGATATGGGCAACAGAGAAAGATAGAGAGAGAGGGTGTAAAATAAGAGGAAAAGAGAAATGGAAAAAGCACAAGAGAGGAGAAGAGGGAGAGAAAGAGAGAGAGGAGAGAGAAAAGAGAAGAGAGAGAAAAAAAGAGCAAGAGTTAGCGGGAGAGAGAAAATGGGAAAGAGAGATGTTTCATTTGTGGCCTAGTCCCTACTGTCCCCTGGGGGCCACGGCTTTCCAGCAGCTGCAGCCGTGCACAGACAGAGCTCCACTCCGTAATTACGGAAAAAAAACCTCCCAGGAAACGGTGTAGGACATGAAATAGCCAGGAGGCGAGACGTGCTCGCTGGAAACATGAGCACAGACATAAGGATCACTGGCAGATGCCTGGAGAGATCGGACATGATAAAAGCAATTTGTCTGAAAGGAAGACAGCGAATCGGATCCTTTTAAATGCAGCCTCTGTTGGTTTGCTCATTGCACGTTGCATTAGTGAGGCAGCTGGTTTCATGGCCCAGAGTTCGCCGTGAGTGGAACTCCGAGACAGAGGAAGCCCCTTCACGTAATAAGCCAAGCTAGCGTGCCGATATGAGTGCCACGTCCACTTATATCCAATATGAACCTATTAAGAGTCAGAAAAAACATTTCACGATCAGTTTGGTGCACCACAGATGCGCTCCACTCATAAGCCGCTTAGCGCTTTTCATCTGAAGTCTCATAGCGGTGCAACTGTATTGGCCTACTGTAGCTTATCTTGTTTCAACAAACCACACGCACACAATCTATAGTTACCATCATCACCATTTGGCAAAGCTGACTAGCTCAAGGGTATTACAAGGCCGTGCTCCGATGCACATTGCATCAAGTGGTTCTGGGACACGTCCATGGAATCATATTCATTATGATCTGAAAGGCAAAAGGATTCCTGAATCAGCGCTCCTTCTCTTGAGATGAAGACACAGAACCTAAAACGTCCCTGTTGAGGGGATCCCACACTACTTAGAGGGTGCGTGCGTGTGCGTGTGGGCATGTGTGTGTGTGTCGACTCGGGCCACTCAGAGCTGTGAGGAACGGACAGAGAGACTGTGGAAAATGTGTCCACCTGTACCTTCTTCTAAGAGACACAACGTCGCCTCTGCTCTTGTGTGTTCTGGCGAAAATCCTATGTCTGTGCGATTGTCATGGGAAAGCAGAGCTCTTTCGCATCCTGTCTCCTGGGTAGAGGTCGGCGCAGGATGCGCGAGCGAACTTGAAAGGCAGCGCAAGATGCGGGAGAGAAAGCTAGAAAGAGAGAGAGAGACGGAGAGAGGGAGAGTAGGGGTTGATGGGGGGATCAAGAAACTGGAAAAAAAAGGAGAGAGAAGGGGATACCAGGGACAAAAGAGGATTAGGGCAGGAGAAACACATTGCAGCGGTGCTCCCAGCAGCGGCTCTAAGTGCTCCAGCGCGGGGGAGGAGAAAAGAACAGGAAGGAGAAAGAGAGGGAGCGAGTGAGTGAGGGAGAAGGGGGGGCACAGAAGCTATTTATAAACCGGAGAGGGACCACTCAGATAGGGTAATGGAATAGAACACAGAGAGAGAGAGAGAGGGATGGATGGATGGAGGATGAGAGAGGGAAATGTTTGAGCTCTGCAGAGAGAGAGAGAGAGGGAGGGATGGATGGATGGAGGATGAGAGAGGGAAATGTTTGAGCTCTGCAGAGAGAGAGAGAGAGGGAGGGATGGATGGATGGAGGATGAGAGAGGGAAATGTTTGAGCTCTGCAGAGAGAGAGAGAGAGAAATCCTGCTACCTTGACTGACACTGCGACAGTGGGACAACACAGTGGAGAGACAGGAAGCAACATCTCATGATTCCAAGTAGCACTGATGCAGCTGTGCAACACTCCTCCCATCTCACTGCAGTGGCTATGCTGTGTGTGTGTGTGTGTGTGTGTGTGTGTATGACTGTAAAGAGGGGGGAAGAGATATGGAAAATTGTGAGAGAGGATGGGGTTTTACTGTAGTGGGTATTCATGAGCAACTGGTAACAAAGTTATGGCGAAGCCAATCAGCATTCAGCGCTCAAATGACCCGGTTTACGGTGTTGAATATTGCATGCGCGCCGGGCACACGCGGCTTCAAATAGCATCAGTGAGCGTAAACATTACAGTGGTCGCAAATAGGCCTTGGGTGATTCTCCCCGACATCGCACACCATTTCGTGCAGGCTGTTGTGTGTTCTCTGCCCTCTTCTGTGCTTCAGGATTGTCTTAAGCGCCTGACACGGTGAAAGAAGAATTCTCAGCAATTAAGTCAGTCCTTCAACCCCGCAGCTGGTGCGTGTCGCTCCATTAGTGTCAGAAGCGGGATAGGCACGCTGTAAAAAACAGCAGACTTCATGCGTGTCCTGCAATTGAAAGGCCGCCACGTCTCGGCAGCGAGCCGGGAACCTGAGGAACCAGCTACCATCGCCAGCCCTGGTTGCATATCATCAACGGAGTAAGCAGCTGCTGTAGAGCTGGAAGCAAACTGTCTCGCCCTTCCGGATCAACCAGATGGTAGCAGCACTCCAGCTGCACCCTGCCCCGAGGTCACATTAGGGAGGCTGAAGATTGGTGCTGGGAAACAATGGGAACAAGACAGAAAGCACCTGAAGCGTGTCAAGGCCAGAACCTGGAAACGGGTGTAATGATAAGAGACCCTCGGAGAGCTAGCACCTGGCAAATCTCCAATTTAGCAGAAACCTGCTCATATCTGCTGCCAGAGAACTGACTCTACTAACCGGGACTATCCTGGAATAGCCAGATAGCTGTTGGCTGTAGAAGAGGCGCTCCACCATTTCAGAATATACCTACTTGTCGGGCTTTCGTCAAGGTCAGTTCCATTTCACTTCCATTAACTTCACAAAGTAAAATGGAATTCCAATTTCAAATCAAATTCACTCATACTTTGCAATAAGCAAAAAATCTCTACAGGAACTAGAATTTAACTTCGATAGAATAGATCCCTATCCCATTCAGGTAGGATTGAGAAACGGCAGCCATTTCTCTTGAAACAGTGCCGGGAAGATGGACGACAACGCAGATGCTCATACAAGCCGACCTTGTGCAAGTCACGATGGTCTTCTTGACAGCGCGTTGTCCCCAATGGTATCTGCACTGCAGGTTGACGACAGACCTTGTAACAACCTCCTGATCCTAAACCAACAGCAACTGAAACGAGAGCAAGCTTCAGACGTGCAGTTCTGCGGAAGTGGGTTGCTAGCTGGCGGGGAGAGAATGTCTGCCTCTGGGCCTGAGGTCACGGCCAACGACCCCCAGTGGAATGGCCTGATCCTGCGAGATGGACGGCTGTACCGCCGCTAAAGGGATGACTGTGGGGTTAAGCCACTTTGACGTGAGCGAAACATCTCAAAACACCTCATGTGAGCGAAACCTCCGCAGCTGAAAGTTTTACTTTCCTGGGTGCAGACAGGAACCGGAATTGCGCTGTTCTTGTGGCGACGGACTTCATTACCAAACAGCCCAAGGCCTACGCATTAACCGACAAGAGTACATCCATGGCCACCGATAAGCTGGCGGAGGGCCTGTTCTGGCGCTTGGGAGCAAGGAAGGCCACCAGGTTGGCAACAATGGCATTCCAGGTATGATGTTTGGCAGGGAAATGGCACCCCTTTCGAGAGGGTGTTTGGACCCCATCGTCATCCAAAGGACGGGAGGAGACGTGCACGTTGCTGGAGCAGCTGTCTGGCGCCGTCTACTGTACAGGGTGACACTCAGGCTCAAACGTCCGCTTTATAGTCCTGCATAGGGACCGGCTGACCCATTACCAGAAGAATGACGTCACGGGATCTGTTGCCTGTAGCCTCCCCCAGGGTGACCCTCTCATGTGGGAGAACTTGCGACTGACTTTGGGGTCACCTCTGATCTCTGACCCCTTTGATGCGGGCAACATAGCAGCGGTGGGAGCTCCACACGGCATTCTGTTTTTTTTTTAAGATTCATCCCAGCAAGCTCGGCAGCTGTTATTAAAGTGCAGTTTGTTTATTGTGGCTATTTTGGAAATGCCAGGCAGTTGTGCTTTTACAAACATGTTATGTCCAGCGTTACCTCTGGGGAATTTGTACCACCCTAGGGGTAAAGGCTGTTCTATTTGGTGTGGTATGTTATTTTCTCTCTTAACGCTGTGTGTGCTCTGCAGTTTTGTTAAAGACTGGCTTAAGCGCCTGAAGGTGCATGAGTCTTTTGCAATCAAGTCTCCATGTCTTCCTTCCCCCCTGCGGCCGTTGCAAGTCAGTACAATATTTTGGTAAGTGCCCAATGAATTTTGACATAACGTCTGCAAAGCTGATTAATGGTTTTCTGAATGGCTCGATTCTGAGCGGTAGACAAGCTCAGATACTCAGGCAGCAACCACCACACTTGAAAATAAAGTGACAGTTAATGGATTTGATCCAAAGGATTTGCATTTAGGCAACAACGTGTATTTCTTTGAATTCCTTTTTTCTTTATGTTGCATTATTACATTAGTGCTTTGTCACATATAGGACACACATACATTATAATTGGTATAATAAAAATAATAGGAAACAAAAATGTCAAACCTAGTAAAGTTTTATATTCAAACCAGAAAACCTAGACAAAAATGTGCTTTTAGAAATTTTAAGGAAAAAAATGTAAACACAAAGAGGTACCTGGATGTAAATAAAATTTGTATTTAGAAATGAGAACAAATATTTAAATATACAATATCTGCATATATTTTCAAGCAGGCTAAATAAATTAGGGCTGAATAAATTAGGGATAATGTATTTTTTCACTGGGCGAGCAGTCATACGTGAACAGTTGTTGACTGAGACTGATTACGTAACACGACGCTTCTCTCCCACTCATCTACATTATGTACACGACCGCATGCACCTGTAAAATCTGCTAACAGTTACTGAAAAGTAAACTATTTACTGAAAAGACATTGCCCCTCTTGGATAAACATTTAACAGTGGCAGAAAATTATGATGGGCCTCTGTGTAAGAAGTTAAACCCTGCATTCAGGTGCTGAGCCAAGGGCTCACAACACGGAAAGGCAGGCAGTATGTGCTCAAAATGTGGAATGTGAACAATTATCCATAACACTGGTTGTGCAACAGCATGTCTGCACATTTCTTGAGGGCTCAGTAAGGAGGACCCCACCTGGAAATATGTACAGTAAAGGGCCCAGCCCTTTTTAACTACAGGACTCATTCGTCCAAGACAGGCTTAAACTGGCAGACTATTTGTAACATTTTGCCATTGATTGGTCATTGATTAATCAGATCAGACGTTGCCAAATCGCATTTTGTCAGTGACATACGAGAGAGTTATGAACACATACGAGGCGATTGAGTTCATGTAGGACTATAACTCATTGTTGGACTGACTGTCAAAGTGCCATGCTTTCAGGGTTGAGGTACTTTGACAGCTTATGTTGCGGGGCCTCACAGCTCTGCCACTGTCTGAAGCACTGCATAGAACTTTGTGGAAAAACTGTAAAAACGTTTCCGTCACAGTGAAAGTGAAAATTATTGGAAATCAGTCGATTGTGATGTATGGCACTTACATTTTATGTGATACATTGAAGTCCCAGATTCAGAATCGTATCTTTTATGACATCTCTGCCCGGACATGAAGAAATGGCAGTCCTGTGGGTTTACTGTGCATTCGTATATGCAGCAGAGTGCCACAAGGAGACCTACTACCCAGGCAACTAATGTTGTCTCATTTATCAGGGAAAACAGAGACGTCACTCTCACTGACAGGTTATTGGCAGAGATAAACCCCGACTTAAACATAAAATGTATATACCATACGTCATTTTGGGATTTTATGGTGACACAATATTTCATTTTCATTATTCCACAAGATCTATCTGGCACTTCAGTGAGGTGGTTGGGGCATAACATGTGTCGTAACACTGGCAGTGGCTTTCGTTGATTGCTGTCATATCATAGCACCCAATAAACAGATCACCTTTTAAACATACACACACGAGGCTAGAGCACATCCAGTACGAATCTTCCTGCTACATACCCTGTCCGGTTGTGTTGTGATCACTGGGTGGTGGTAGGGTGGGTCCAAAGCTCTGCACCAGTGTTTCCTGGGCCATGACCCCCTTCTTGAGATGAACACATCGAGATGCCATAGTCGTGGAGGACTGAGTGGCCACCTCGAAAACACCACAATTCCACTTCCCTGTAGTCTTGGCTGTGGCTGGATAACCCCTTGGTGCTTGAGGACGTAGGCCACCTGAGTGAAGCTTTGGCCAGAGTGGGGAACGTCTCGATTCTAATCCGTCCAGCCAGAACACAGTGACGTGTAAACTGTGCGGAGGTCAGGGGTCACAGTGACTTAGGGGTAGACAGTTGGTAATGTTATTCTAGATATGGGTCAAGGCTGAGAGCAGGGATAACTAGTAAATCCTTACTCAGGATTACACCATAATTCACATGTGAACTTTGGCCTTTGCAAATTCTGAGGGTTAAACTGATTTTTTACTAAATGCATAACTTCTTTTAATCACACAACTGCAGATGTACAGCTATAAAATATTGTACATCTGCATCCTTGTAATTGTCTGCGTCCTTGAAATAATAATCAGACTGATAAGCACAGTGAAAATGTTAGCTCACAAGACTTCCAGATGGTTGTGCATCTGGGCACATTTTCAGTGTAGACACCCTAATCTATGACCATCTTTTCTCTGAACAGATTATCAGATTTGGTTACATTTACATAGACCAACTCTGGTATTTTGCCACCAATTGGTCGTTCAATCAATCTGACCAGACATTGACAAAATACCCAGTGAATGACCTTAAGATCGCAAAGCAGTTTGAGGAGCCAATCAATCTCTCATGTCATCTTCCAGTGCCTCGGCTCTAATGAAAGGCTATGCTGTCCGTCTAATCCAAACTTTTCCAGTCCTCAGTGTTGTAGTGTTCTGATCTGCCTCCCATAGCTGACCTGGGCCCTGTATCCCAAAGCACTAAGATGATCGTAAAATGCACGTAAGTGCCTCGTAATTTTATCAGTGCGTTTCCTGAAAGCATCGTTACTTAAGTGGCTCCGGACCACTCGTTAGTCCTTCGTAGCAGGCATTTTACTGTTGTTGTGAAATAGCGCCTCCCGCAACATGCGAGGAGTGATCGCAAACAGTTAATATTAAGGCAATAGAAAAATTATCAAAACTGTTTTAATATAGACCAATTTTTTTGACAAATTATATAATAAGTGTATGAGTGGATGTGAATGCAATTGTCAACTGAGGATAAACTGTGCTTCGTTTGTGCGGGTTTGTGCAGTTAAAATTTTCGTTTGTGCTGCTTCGGTATTTTATATATTAGACATTTAATTATTGGTGATGATTTCACTCTGCCCCCCAACATGCTCCAAATTGAGTCAAAATAGGCTCATTCGTTTGTGCTTAAAATACCGAAGCAGCACAAACGAAAATTTTAATGGCAAAACCGGCACAAACAAACAAGACTATTTTTGTTTATTTCGGAGGATGTTGGGGCGCTGAGTGACCTCAGAATGACCTAAAAAATATTCTTTAATATCTATAAAATGATAGCAGCACAAACGAAAGTTTTAACTGCACAAACCAGCACAAATGGAGTACAAACGATTGAGCCTATTTTGCTGAAGTTTTGCGTTGTGTGGGGGTTACTTCACGCAGGTCGTCAACCTGAATATTGATTTCTGCTGCTCTGAATGCTTGTTTTCTCTTGCGTTCCATTTTTATTTCTAACAATTAGATGCTTTTATATTCCCCAGTTAACCAATCATGTGTTGATTGCTGTAACATATATTCTTTATAGCTACCAGAGGAACTGATAGGCTATTTGATGTCATGTGATTGATTTCCGGAGATATGATTTTGATTGGTCCACCCTATTGGTTGGATATAATGTTTCATCCACACTAAATTTCACTACTTCTTCGAGTTTAACATTTTCCTATTGATGCCTATGTAGTAGTAGAATACATCGCCATCGATACTATATGTTTCTCACAAGTAATCAACTCTATCGAAATGCAGTAGGCTTTATTTAAAAACGTATTCATGGCCTAATTTCATTCCAAACCCCAAACATGGCCTAACTCCATTCCAAACGGCTGTAACGTAGCACTTACGATGCACTTTATAAAGAGCAACCTACGTGATGGTTTGGGAAACAGGCGTAAGTCCATCGTAACAAAATGTGCATCGTTAAAACCATCGTAAGTACCACGTTGTCAGGAAACCGGGCCCAGGTCCCTCTTTTGCCACCAAAACAGCCCTGACCCATTGAGGCATGTAGTCACTCAACTAGACCTCTGAAGGTGTGCTGTGGTATATGGCACCAAGATGTCAGCAGCAGATCCTTTAAGTCTTGTAAGTTGCAAGGTGGGGCCTCTATGGATTGAACCTGTTTGTCCAGCACATCCCACAGATACTCGATTGGATTGAGATCTGGGGTATTTGGAGGCCAAGTCAACTCCTTGAACTCGTTGTGTTCCTCAAACCATTTCTGAACCATTTCTGCTTTTTGGCAGGGCGCATTATCCTGCTGAAGTAGGCCAATGCCATCAGGGAATACTGTTGCCATGAAAGGGTGCACATGCTCTGCAACAATGCTCAGGTAGGTGGTACGTGTCAAAGTAACATCCACATGAATGGCAGGACCCAAGGTTTCCCAGCAGAACATTGCCCAAAGCATCACACAACCTCCGCCGGCTTGCCTCCTTCCCATAGTGCATCCTGGTGCCATGTGTTCTCCAGGTAAGTGACGCACACGCACCCGGCCATCCACGTGATGTTAAAGAAAACGTGATTCATCAGACCAGGCCACCTTCTTCCATTACTCCATGGTCCAGTTCTTATGCTCACATGCCCATTGTAGGCGCTTTCAGCATTGTCACTTGGGGTCAGCATGGGCACCCTGACTGGTCTGCAGCTACACAGCCCCATACGCAACAAACTGTGATGCATTCTGTGTTATGACAATTTTTTATCA
>JACXGI010016455.1:0-15853 GCA_016801175.1 Esox masquinongy
ACGGGGTTGGGTACGGGGTTGGGTACGGGGTAGGGTACGGGGTAGGGTACGGGGTAGGGTACGGGGTTGGGTACGGGGTAGGGTACGGGGTTGGGTACGGGGTAGGGAACAGGGTAGGGAACAGGGTAGGGAACGGGGTAGGGAACGGGGTAGGGTACGGGGTTGGGTACGGGGTTGGTTACGGGGACTGGCACCTGAATTCAGTCAGGTGACAGAGAAAGTCTATATAAAGGAACCCACGAGTAGAGGGTGTGGATACGTAACTATGTGTCACTAGGTGTCATACCACGTGGTGGATAAAACAATGGGCCCTTTATCTAACTGGAGGGACGGGTAGCAACGTGACTTACTTCATGATGTATTTGGCTCTGTCCACTGTCTGAGCTTTGACCTTGACCAGCAGTGGATGGCTGGTGTATGTCTCGTTCTTCCACTGCCCATATAGCCGGTACCTAAGGACCACAGGTAGAACACAGGTGGGTGGGTTAACACTGGCATACCTAACAATGCCCAGAGCAGGGCCAGCCTGAGAACACCAACAACACAACACAGCAGGGCTAACAATAGAACAAGCACAAACCCACATCCTTCTGCCTCTGTGAGAACATGGTTTTCACCACAGGAATCATTGAAAATGGATGGCCAGATATGTCAAGTCTCAACTGACACCACTATGACGGTGTGTGCGCACGCGCATGTGTGTGAGTGTCACCTGTGCTGGTAGGGGAACAGTTTGAAGAGCCCCCAGAGTTCCTCTGACATACAGGCGTTACACTCCATTAGGGAAAGCGAGGGCAGCAGCACCTGGTCAGCAACGCTCAGGAAACAACTCAGCAACGTGTCCTGGAAGGAGAGCGCAGCTCGTCAACACCAGAGCACAGCAGCATGCGTGGGAGGCTTACATAATGACATTTCCTCTGACTCACCATGTTGTCCTTGACGTTGTCATTTCTACCCTCACTTTGGTACTGGGGAAGACAAGGAGACAGTTAGATGAAGCCAGAGTAGGCGATGGTAGGCCAGTAAATGTCCCTCGGGGATGACAAAAGCATTCCTCATCCAAGGCCAACGGACTGAAGGCCGGTACCTCTTTCATGAAGCCCTTGCCCAGGCGTACTATCTTGGCGAAAAGGATGGGGTCGTGGGAGAGATGAGGGCCCAGGTAGCAGAGCATGCTAAACACGTCCCTACGCAGGTCCTCAAAGCTCTCGGCAGGCCTGGGGGCCCTCTTGTTCCTCAGGGGCCTCATGACACAGCCCTTGGCCCCTTTGGGGACCCCGGCTCTGCGAGGGAAACACAGGTTAGAGAGACAACAGCAGGATTCAAACGGGCCACTGGTAAGCTGGAACAGGGCAGGGTTTCTGTACTGTACTGTTCGGCGTGTCTAAATGCAATGAAGTAGGCCATCAGAGCCTACTCTGAAATACTTCAGACAGGTTAGCAGGCCCTGAGTGGTGTGTGTGTTCTTTGACATGGCTCGTTGCTGTATATTTAGGTGTGTGTGTGTTCTTTGACATGGCTCGTTGCTGTATATTTAGGTGTGTGTGTGTGTGTGTGTGTGTGTGTGTGTTCCACTAGCGTGTGACGACTAGGTGAATGGCGGGAGCGTCCGGCCACCTGCGGTACAGCGGCTCCACGGTCAGGTGCACCAGCTGGCACAGCGCCAGGGCGATGGCCTTGTGAGAGGTGGCGTAGAAGGCGGGCATCTGGTCCATAATGCTCTGGGCATGGTGCCAGTCTCCGATCCTCAGCAGCGCTTCCAACAGGCCCAGCTTCTGGTTGTCAGGAGGCTGAGGGGAGGGAGGTGCCACTGAGTACATGTGGGAGAGTGCCTGAGCTTTACTGAAGCAGCAGTAGTTAGTCAGAGAGCAGCTCTTCCTAAGTCCTTAGTTTACGACTATCAGTTACGGCTGTGGGATCTCACCCAGGAAGAAGCAGGCCCATTAAAAGGGGTTATGGAGGATTTGGACACACAAAGCCTAGTCAGTAAATCCCCTGATGTCATTTTCTCCAGCAGCAGTGGATGGAAACAACGAAGTGTTGAAATCCCTCATCCCATCTGACCCTGTTCTACTTCATTCATGTGACTGACAACCAACTATGACCCAACACAGTCAGTAACAAGGAAGAGCAGTCAGGGTGAGGCAGTAACCATGGAAAGATGTAGCTAGCTGGCTTCCCAGGTGGGTCCCCAACATTTATGAATGGTGGCACATCTTGGGGGGATATGGAATTCTGCAGTGCACCTAAGAGTTCCATATTCATGTATATAGTAGAAATGACCCCCATTCTCTTCCGATCCATATTGTATACACTTTTTCAGTTTTCATAATTCCTGATGATAATTAATGTGTACATCCCTTTAAGACACTCACAAATATTAATTAGAAGAAAATTTTAGCTCTGGTAAAATCTGTCATCTTAGTTCCCGTAGTTAGTTGCTGCAGTTTCGAAAGGGAAATGTTGTCCCATTCTTGCTTGATATAGGATTGCAGCTGCTTAACAGTTCGGGGTCTCTTTTGTGGCATTTTTCGTTTCATTAACGCGCCAAATGTTTTCAGTGGGTGACAGGTCAGGCCAGTTTAGCACACAGACTCTTTTACTATGGAGCTATGCCGCTGTAGTATGTGCAGAATGTGGTTTGGCATCGTCTTGCTAAAATATGCAAGGCCTTCCCTGAAAAAGACGTTGTCTGGATGGCAGCACATGTCGTTCCAAAACATGTATATATTTTGTTCAGCATTAATGGCGCCTTCACAGATGTGCAAGTCACCCATGCCATGCGCACTAATGCACCCCCATACCATCACGGATGCTGGCTATTGAACTGGGCGCTGATAATAAGCCAGATGGTGGTCCCTCTCCACATGGTCCCTCTCCTCTTTAGCCTGGAGGATGCGGTGTCCATGATTCCCAAAAATAATTTCAAATACTGTTTCGTCAGACCACACGACAGTTTTCCACTTTGCCTCAGCCCATCTTAAATGAGCTTGGGCCTAGAGAAGGCGACAGCGTTTCTGGATCTTGTTTATACACTGCTCAAAAACATTAAGGGGACACGTTATCATCACAGTATAACACCAAGTCAATTAAACTTCAAGGATATCAATCTGTCCAGTAAAGAAGCATAAGCAATTAAGAATCAATGTCACCTCTTTTGGTGCAAATGTGACAAGAGAGGCAACAGCAAGACAACCCCCAAAAAGGGAATGGTTTTGCAGGTGGTGGCCACAGACAATTGCGCTCTCCTTATCCTTCCTCACTGATTCTTCTCTAGTTTAGCATTTTGCTAGTGTCCTTATCATTACTGCTAGTGTCCTTGTCACTACTGGTAGCATGAGGCGGAACCTGCAGCCCATTCAGGTTGCACAGGTAGTCCAGCTCCTCCAGGACGGCATATCCATATGCTCGTCGGAAGAAGGTTTGCTGTGTCTCCCAGTACAGTCTCAAGAGCATGGAGGAGATACCAGGAGACGAGGCGTTACACAAGGAGAGCTGGAAAGGGCCATAGAAGGGCATCAACCAACAGCAGGACCAGTATCTGCTCCTTTGTGCGAGGAGGAACAGGAGGAGCACTGCTAGAGCCCTATAAAATGACCTTTAGTGGGCTACTGGTGTGCATATTTCAGACCAAACTGTCAGAAACAGACTCCATGAGGGTGGCATGAGGGCCCGCCTGTGCTTATTGCCCAGCACCGTGTAGCTCAATTGGCATTCACCAGAGAAACATCAGAATTGGCAGGTCCGCCATTGGCGCCCCATTCTCTTCACAGATGAGAGCATGTTCACACTGAGCACATGTGACAGACATGAAAGAGTATGGAGACGCCGTGTTGAACGTTATGCTGCCTGCAACATCATCCAGCATGACTGGTTTGGCGGTGGGTCAGTGATGGTCTGGAGAGGCATATTCTTGTAGGGTCGCACAGACCTCCATGTGCTAGCCAATGGTACCCTGACTGCTGTTAGGTACCGGGATGAAATCGTCAGAACCATTGTCAATGCTCAGACCCATCGTCAGACCTTACGCTGGTGCAGTGGGCCCTGGTTTTCTCCTGGTACAGGACAATGCCTGGCCTCATGTGGCCAGAGTGTGTAGGCAGTTCCTGGATGATGAACGCATTGATGCCATTGACTGGCCCTCACATTCCCCAGACCTGAATCTAATTGAGAACCTCTGGGATTTATCGGTGCATCCGACGCCGCCATGCATCGCCACAGACTGTCCAGGAGCTCACTGAAGCCCTGATCCAGGTCTGGGAGGAGATTCCCCAGGACACCATCCGCCGTCTCAGCAGGAGCATGCCCAGACATTGTCGGGAGTGCATACAGGCATGTGGGGGCCATACACACTACTGAGTTGCATTATGAGTTGCTGTGATGAAATTCACACAAGTTGGAACAGCCAGTGATTTCAATTGTTTACTTTGATTTTCGGTGTGAGTTTGAATCCAGCCCTGAATCTGTCGGTGATTTTGGTTTCCATTGACAGTTATTATGTCACTTTGTTCTCAACGAGTTACACAATGTACAGTAAAGGTTTTGATCTTTAATATATTTCATTCATCTTGACCCGATGTGAGATTTAAGTGTTCCCTTAATTTTTTTGAGCAGTGTATATGGTTTCTTCTTTGCATGGAAGGGTTTTAACTAGCATTTGTGGATGCGGTGACGTACCGTGTTCACAGACAGTGGTTTTCCAAAGTGTTCCTGAGCCCATGCAGTGATTTCCATTACATAATTGTGTCCGTTATGAATGCAGTGCCGCCTGAGGGCCCGAAGATCACGGCCATCTAATATTGGTTTTCGGCCTTGTCCCTTGCAATTTCTCCAGAATCTCTGAATCTTTTAATGATATTATGTAATGTAGATGAGATCCCCAAACTCAATTGTATGCTGAGAAATGTATTTCTTAAATTGTTGCACTATTTACCTGTGCAGTCTTTCACAGAGTGGTGAACCCTTCCCAATCTTTACTTCTGAAATTCTCATCCTCTCTGGGAAGCTCTTTTTATACCCAATCATGTTACTGACCTGTTGCCAATTAAACTAATTAGTTGAGATGTTCCACCAGGTTTTTTTTTATCATTACACAACTTTTCCAGTCTTTTGTTGCCCCTGTCCCAGCTTTTTTGAAATGTGTTGCTGGCATCAAATTCAAAGTGGCCATGCATTTTCCAAGAAACAATAACATTTCTCAGTTTCAACATCTAATATGTTGTCTTTGTACTACTGTCTATAGGGTTTAAATGATTTGCACATCATTGAATTCGGTTTTTATTTACATTTCACACAGCGTCCCAACTTTTTTGGAAACGGGATTGTAATTCGAGGGAGGAAATGCAACTGCAGCGAAACTATTGTTAAAGAGATATACACTCAATCTAGCATTAGCATGACACAGGCACCCAGAGGACTGAGATGCAATCTGACAATCTGGAGCTTGGCCTGGAGGCTGGTGATATTTTAGAAACATGGCCCACAAAAGCCTTCAGTGTTGCTCTTCGTTACTGTTGGTGTGCCGGGTGGGGATGGAGTGCAGAATGGGGCCGTGTGGACAGTTTAACACCACATCTGTGGCCTGACGGCTGCAGCTCCAGCAGCCCTCCTCAGGCCCGTCAGTCACTCACTGGCTGAGATCCTCGGCAGTCACCTCTGACACAGACAGACAGGGACTGGCACCCTGTTAACACTCAACACCAACACCTTTTCCTCCAGCCACACATGGCAGGCTGCTAAACACAGGGACTCGTCACAGCAAACAAGCAAGGACCCGACAAGTCGGCTACACTGTGGAACCCAGATGTGCAGACATATTTAAAATGGAAAACCTATATAAAGAGTATGGGAGTGATGGCCATAAGATTACCTTGTCGTTCTTCTCCTCCTCTTTCTCCTTCTCCCTCTCCTTGTCTTCAGTCTTCTCAGAGGGCACCACCACCATGGTGAGCTTGCGGGCGATCTGCTTGGCCTCTGTGATCTCTCTCTTGTGCTCCTCTACAATGCTGGCATCCAGTGGCATCAGCTGGGAGGACAGACAGCACAGAGGAATTCTTCAGCTTATATTGTCCTACTGGATCACCTGCTGCAGGCACATACTGAGGACAACTGATGTTCATCTTATGATGTCAAAATGTGATATAACATATTTTACTACATATTAGAGTGGAGGTGAACCAGGGTTCCTTACGTGGACATAGAGGTCTTCCAGCTCTATCAGGTTGTGGTGGAGGAGGGCTGCAGCAATGTGGTACAGTGACGTGGGGGTCTCCTCACTGGGCTCCTGGGGAGGGTTGGAAAACTCAGTATACAGTGAGGAAAAGGCTCAAGTACAAGTCAAGAGATATGCCCTGGGCAATTTTTTGATGTCCAGCTTGGAAAAACATTTTACAATTCAGTGCCTGGAAGCATTCCCATTCACATCAGGTCTGCCTGCACCATTTCCCCATCACTCCTGCAGGTCAAGGAAGATCAAGGGAGAAACTGAACCTGGGCAAGATTTATGTTCTTGTCAATAAGACCTTGAAGTATTTATTTAAATTGTTTCTCTCTCCAACTCTGGTTGACAACCCCCCCCCCGTGTCTGGTTTACATGGGTGCAGTACAGGCAGTCATGGTCACAGTGGGAGGTCTGCATTCTCACCTGGTTAAACTTGAACTTGAAGCCCAGGATGTGACAGAGAGTTAGGGGTTCACACATGTAGGACTTGATGAGTGGTAGGAAGAACTCATCTTGGTCAGATCGACACTCGTACACCTCCAAGATGATGTCCAGAACGCGATTCGGGTCCAAGTTGAAGCATCCTGCAGGTTGGAGAGGATACAAGTTTACAGATGACATTGGAAAAACTTAGATACAACATGCAAATGCTTTATGTAAGCCCAATTTGAAAGGCAGGTACTGTTTAACGGTAAAAACTTGAAATATCCATTACTTTCCAGGCTGTTCAAAAACATCATTCATACCTGTCACAAGACAAGCAGTGAGCCTAAAAATGCTACAAGGGCCAGCTGTAGTGAATGTCATTAAAAATCAAGAGGTTCCAGGGTTTCCTGAAGCTTATGAGGATCAACTTGTGCCCATGTGTTTATTCTATACTTCACATGTTCTCTGCCCATTTGTTAATGCTCTACAGTCTCTGCCCAATATGTCATTGCTCAACTTTACAGTCTCTGTCCATGTGTTAATGCTCTACTTTATACAGTTTCTGCCTATGTGTTAATGCTGTACTTTGAACATCAGAGTTGAATTAATGTCTGCCAGATCTAGAGTTGGGAAGATGAATCGAAAATTATTGAAACCAGCAATATAAACCGTATCACAATCATCTTGCTGATATTGTTAATTATTATTAGCATATGCATTTTTAAAAGAAATAATTTAGCTAATATGGGGGATTGAGAATGGAACAAAAAAATGGTGACAAAAATATAAAAACTGTTTTGCAAATAAATGTTAATTGGATAAGCGTATAAGAATGGCATGAAGTAATTCTGAATTCGCTCATGAGCAGAATTTTACCCAAAAAGTTGCTCTGCAGCCCCATCAAAATGAAAAAGCAGAGGGATTTCATACCTATAAGAGATTTGATGCTCTCCAGGACAAGGTGGCTGGTAATGCTGCCTGATAGGTCTTGGCCCAGCTCAGTGATCAGCTTAGCATAGCCCTCATTCTCTTCCCTCAGCAAGTTGAACTTCTGCTGCTTGTAACTGGAAGGGACAGAGTGAAAACATTAGGTAAAGCCTCATTCTGCACCATTCACCATTAACGAATGTGTTCAGAAAGAATTCAGACCACTACAGTTCCCCCACATAATGTTGTGTTACATCAATCTACACACAATACCCTAGAATGACGACGTGAGAACATTTTTAAATACTTGTGCTAATTTATTGAAAATGAAATTACTCAAGTACAGGAGTACAGTCCCCTCTGTAAGTATTGGTACAGTAGTTGAAATTTTCTCTTTTTGCTGTGCTCCCAAGGCATATGAAAATACAATTAAAAGGTGTGAAGTACGGATTGCCACCTTTTATTTCTGTCCATTAAAATACTTTTGTTTTACCAACTAGGAATAACAGCACTTTCAGGCCTTATTCAGGCCATAGTGGAATCTGTGCTTTAAACTAAATACTTGACTGAGGGAACATATATTATGTTGTGAATACCTATGCAATCCAAACCATACAACCCGAATTGCAATGTATTGGAGCAAGCTTTAGAGTGGACAACAGCCCAAAATAATAAAATATTATCATTACAAATAATAACAATCAAAAGGAACTTCCATACCACTTCTCAAGGACCCAAAGTCGCTCTAGGCCATTTTCATTAGAAGGCCACGGCTAAATGCATCTTGATATAATTTAGACTTCTTAAAATAATTTTCATCAAAACAAGACAGGACATCCATTCCATTAAGCTACGTTTTTTGTTTTAGCTCTCAAGTTAAAAGACTCAAAGAAATAATCCCCATTATTCCAGTAGTAAATACTCTTATTCAGAAAGGCTTAGAGTGAATACATTAGTATTTGTTAATTTTTGGGCCCACAAAGCAATCAAATCCAGAACCTCGGTGTTGCAAGCTCTGTTCTTTATTACCAAAGCAACTGTTTATGTTGTAGAACATGGATAAGTAGCCTAGGTTATATGTAATACCTGTATTACATGAACACAGACCTGTTTTTATTTTATATGGTACTCATAACAGGTGAGATGCATTTGGTATCCATAACTTTTTGGTGCAGGTTGTCTAAAGATCCCTTTTACATCCGTTTGACCGGAATCAAAAATGTTTGAAAAATGTATCCAAATAAACGTAAACTTTTATATGTGCCTATGAACTTCATTTGTTTTTGATCATAAAAATGGTCCATGTGATTAATGGCTTATCTTACAAAATGTTGACAGCTTTCATCAAAATACAATAGACCATTTCCAACTAATTACATTTAAGTTTGGAGAAATTATTTTTCAGTTTACAATATTTTCTAATGTCTTAAGAGGAGGGAGGTTAAAAAAAGTTCACAGAGTAACATGAAAAATTAATTAATTGCATTACCAAATCGGTACTGCACTTACTGTTATCTATATCTATCCTTTTTTCTAACACACAGCTCCGGAAAAAATTAAGAGACCACTGCACCTTTTTCATTCTTTTCCAAAAAAGCTGTAAAGGAAAGTTTTGAGTAAGGAACAGAAGCGTTCAATTTGCAGTGGTCTCTTAATTTTAACCCTTATGTTCCTCGCTCAAAACCTTCCTTTTCGACTTTTTTGGAAAGGAAAGAAAAAGGTGTAGGGGTCTCTTAATTTTTTCCAGAGCTCTATAATAGGGATGTGAATTATGTTGTTTTATTCAAATATTATTTGGATACTCAAAATACATGTATTGAAAAGCTGTTATTAACCTCAGCACTACTTACATCATATGCAAAGAAGTGGGTATCATTCTCATATAATGTTTGTTCAATGGTTCTTTTCTGAGAAAAGAACAAGCGCGGAAATGGAGAGAAAGAGAAGCAGTGGTATACACGCCAAACTCAGCAACAGAACTAGAACTAATTAACAATGCATAACAGTGGCTTTCATGGATGCAGACGTCTAGCTTGTTAACTGCCCCAGATCTCCAGAACTCTGTCCCCATAGAGTGCCAGAGGCCAACATTCTAAATGTTCAGAATTAACCTGTATATGCTCAAACTTTCATAAGTTCCTTGTCTTTTAATTTAAATGCATGCTACAAGTAAGGCACACAGAGGCTAATAAAGGCTTTCCAATATTGTTCTTGCTCTCATATGGCCTAAAATGTCAATTAATACCAAACCAACATTCCAAACGTTACCTATTAGTATAGATTTGAAAGAGCATAAATGAGAATAGATGGGCAGCGAGCATCAAAGCTGTCAGAGCGTATGACAGCAAGTATTTTATCCCCTGCTGATTTTGTACGTTTGCCCACTGACAAAGAAATGATCAGTCTATAATTTTAATGGTAGGTTCATTTGAACAGTGAGAGACAGAATAAAAATAAAAAAAATCCAGAAAAACGCATGTCAAAAATGTTATTAATTGATTTGCATTTTAATTAGGGTAATAAGTATTTGACCCCTCTGCAAAACATGACTTAGTACTTGGTGGCAAAACCCTTGTTGGCAATCACAGAGGTTGGCCACCAGGCTTGCACACATCTCAGGAGGGATTTTGTCCCACTCCTCTTTGCAGGTGTACTCCAAGTCATTTAAGTTTCGAGGGTGACGTTTGGCAACTGGAACCTTCAGCTCCCTCCACAGATTTTCTATAGGATTAAGGTCTGGAGACTGGCTAGGCCACTCCAGGACCTTAATGTGCTTCTTCTTGAGCCACTCCTTTTATTGCCTTGGCCGTGTGTTTTGGGTCATTTTAATGCTGGAATACCCATCCACGATCCATTTTCAATGCCCTGGCTAAGGGAAGGAGGTTCTCACCCAAGATTTGACGGTCCATCGTCCCTTTGATGCAGTGAAGTTGTCCTTTCCCCTTAGCAGAAAAACACCCCCAAAGCATAATGTTTCCACCTCCATGCTTGACGGTGGGGATTGTGTTCTTGGGGTCATAGGCAGGATTCCTCCTCCTCCAAACACGGCGAGTTGAGTTGATGCCAAGGAACTTGATTTTGGTCTCATCTGACCACAACACTTTCACCCAGTTCTCTGAATCATTCAGATGTTCATTGGCAAACTTCAGACGGGCCTGTACACGTGAGCAGGGGGACCTTGCGGGCGCTGCAGGATTTCAGTCCTTCACGGAGTAATGTGTTACCCATTGTTTTCATGGTGACTATGGTCCCAGCTGCCTTGAGATCATTGACAAGATCCTCCCGTGTAGTTCTGGGCTGACTCCTCACCGTTCTCATGATCATTGAAACTTCACGAGGTGAGATCTTGCATGGAGCCCCAGACCGAGGGAGATTGACAGTTCTTTTGCGTTTCTTCCATTTGCGAATAATCGGACCAACTGTTGTCACCTTGTCACCAAGCTGCTTGGCGATGGTCTTGTAGCCCATTCCAGCCTTGTGTGGGTCTACAATCTTGTCCCTGACATCCTTGGACAGGTCTTTGGTCTTGGCCATGGTGGAGAGTTTGGAATCTGAATCATTGATTGCTTCTGTGGACAGGTGTCTTTTACACAGGTAACAAGCTGAGATTAGGAGCACTCCCTTTAAGAGGACTTTTTAATTACAGAAAT
The DNA here is from genome assembly GCA_016801175.1 of Esox masquinongy. NCBI lineage: Eukaryota > Metazoa > Chordata > Actinopteri > Esociformes > Esocidae > Esox > Esox masquinongy. Next base: position 11,224 of record JACXGI010016455.1, read on the forward strand.
GTATTCCATTCTCCCATGAATTTAATGTATAGGCCGTAACACGCTTTTTCTAAATTAGGCTGGTAACTCAATTTATCATTCTGATTTGTTTTTGTAACATTAAATCAAAGCATAATGCTGTAACTATGGAATTGCCTCTAGCTGTTGCAGAAATGAAACAAACATAAAAACAGAAGATAAAAGTTGATTAATGCAAAAGAAAATACAGCCCATCAGTTAGTGAGAGAGTGAGCGCAACAGTTTTGTCCCTGCTCTACTTACAATAGTTTGGTCTTGATTTTGACTATTTTCTGGTTGAACTGATGGGCTTGCTTTATGAGTCCAAGGGACTCAAGGGTCTCTGGGTCCAGCCTCTCCTTCAGGATGGCATCTGGCACAAAGAACTGAAAGAGGGAAGAAGGACACAGTGTTATATAAAGACTGATAAATACATTGTAAATTAAGAATTATAGCAAATGTAAAGCTGCAGTTAGCAGTTAAAACAAAGCATTTTGTAGCCCCAGATTTAATAAAAAGCTAAGGAATATGGCAGGATAAATGCAGTCACTCTGATATTCATAAATACAGGACCGTCTGACCATGACATCTAAATGAAGAGACATACTTTTAAGACTAGCTCAAATGAATGTGAAAATCAAAACGTTGCTGACTTTTTGTTTTGTAAAAAAGGTGTAGAAACATGTTTGCTCATCAGCAATACTAGTCAGGGGAAATCTTGACAAGCTCATGATGCATTTACAAGTTATATTCGTCAATAACCAATGGGTGGTCTTAAAAAATTGTTTGTATGTCAAAAAAATGTATGCAGTGTCAACTGAAGATGGAAACTTACATACTTATTGTTTTGCCCTTAACGGTAAGACAGTACAACATACTTTGATCAATAATGCCACCTAGTGAATGTCTGACATTATTTCATGAGAAGGTATTTTTGCTCTTTGCTACCAAAAGATGAAATGGCACTTACCAAACACGCGCCTACTAGCTGGGTGTAATGGTCACGTTTGTTTTTCTCCTCCAAAGAACTGGTTTCTATGTCTGTCAAATAATACGTAAAACATAACAACACTATAATTCGGCCCCACATTTCTTTGCAAATAAAAATATGCCTGAAACATATGCCAAGTCATGCTCACCTAGTATACAGAAAACATCAGCTAAAATGGATGCCATGTCATCCCGCAGTTCCTGCAAGAAAACAATAGATTAATCAATTAATAATAGATTACGTAAATAGTTGTTACTTGCAGCCATGCTCCCCATTTGTATGCAAACTTTGTGTAGATTGTGTATTCTCTCTCTACACTGGTGCCAGAAAAACTGGTACAGACTGAACTCATACAAAATACATAGCAACGCCACCCATGCACGTCATTAGTTGCATCTGCCAGTGCATATATAAAGAGAATAGACATCTGTAGAAGCATCTAGAACTGTTTCCACCATGAGAATGGCAAGTTATCATGATTTAAGTGATTTTCAACACTGTTTAATAGTCGGAGCTTGTGAGATGGGTCATAGCATTTCAGAGACAGAGGAGAAATTTGGATTTTCACGTACTACCATTTCAAGGGTTTACCATGAATACAAAAATTCTGGCAAAACATCTAACTTACAACAGCAGTGTGGCCGTAAAAAGACTGTGGGCGAACATGACCAGAGTCGGCTGGCAAGAATCGTTTCACGTGATAAGCATGCAGCTCTGCCTCAAATAACATCTGCATTCAATGCCGGGCCCTCAACAAACATCAGCGTGAGGACTGTGCAACGATCCCTCCGGGATATGGGCTTTAGGAGCCGGCGCCCAACTCGACTACCCTGATGAATACCCGACACACAGCTATGCGCCTCGCCTGGGCTCGGGAACACTGCCACTGGACACTTGATGACTGGAAACGAGTAGCCTGGTCTGACGAGTCGCGTTTCCAATTGTTTCGGGCAGATGAAAGGATCCGTGTGTGGAGAAAACCCCATGAAGCCATGGATCCCGCATGTCAACAGGGCATTGTACAGGCTGGTGGTGGCTCCGTAATTGTATGGGGTTTGTTAAGCTGGCATTCAGCTGGTACGTCTACAAACGTCTCTGATAGGTGAACGCTGTGTGTGCATCCATTCTGACCAGTTATACCCGTTCATGTCCTGCATTCATTTTGATGGGTTTGGCCTCTTCCAACAGGACAATGTGCCGCCACACAAGTCTAGACACACCAAAGTATGGTTAGAGGAACACCCATCTGACAAATCTAAGTTTGAGGTGTTCAGATCACAAAGAACAACATTCTTCTGACACAGACCAAATTAAAAGATGCTGGAAGAGTGTTGATGCCATCTGTCAAGCATGATGGAGGAAATGTGATGGTCTGGGGGTGCTTTGGTGATGGTGAAGTGGGAGATTTGTACAGGGTAAACTCATTAAAAACAATTCATACCCAGACGGCAGCTGATTGGAACTGGCAACTGGCTGGCTTACCAAAATGCGGTGTTGTTTGGCAAAAAAAAAATTAGCTTATCTTGGTCTCTCTCATACCTTCTTTTTTGCATTTTGAACAGGCTAGGCTACTAGCTAGAGCGGACTTGAAGAACACTGCTGCCAAACATTGTGCCAATGTGACAACCAATCACTTACAACAAATCCAAATATCAATAAGCAGTCAAATCACTTAATTTTATTTTGAAATTAATACAATTTTCAGGGCCCCTAATTTGATGAAATAGGCAAAATAATTGTAGCTTAGTGTCAACTGGACATCGACGTTTGGTATAAAATTAATATGTATATATATTTTTTAAATACTCGGTGGCCTGGGGCCCCCGGAGCCCAAGTAAGTCTGTGCATTGAAATGGCCCTGCTTAAGGAATTCCATACACACCATCATGTCACTGAGGACACCAGCAGCAAGGTCCAGCTTGAAGTTCCCCTGTATGACATGCCAGCAGAGTTCGTACAAAGCAGACTGCATATCTAGAGAACAGAGGCAAGATACAAACAGGTAGAGAATTACTCCTAATACAATGTATCAGAATTACACCTACACACAAACCAACAGCAGAAGAGCTGTTGAGGCGTAATCTCATTATCATGCTATATCAACATTAAAAAGCATTATTGAATATTAATGTTTGACAGAATTTTAAAAACAAATCACATGTACATGCATGTGTACACAAGCACACAGAGGGGTACTTTCAGGTTGGAGCTTACCTTTTATTGTGCTGTCATTGTCGTTTCTTTCTGCAAGATTCTTACAAAGCTGTACACTGTGAAAAAGGGTAAAAATTATTAGCTAGCTACCTTATTTCACTAACTGTAAAAATTAAAGTATAGTTAGTAATGGGGATAGTAAATGGAGAGTTGTGAAGTGGATTACATATAAAGGGGATTGGGTAATCCAATTAAGAAAATGTACTGTTATCATTCAGCATTCATTTCAAAAAATAAATTTCTTAATTACATTACAGTAACATTATTAAAAACAGCGGATTACATTTCAGATTAGTTAATTTAAAATCAAGAGGAACATTTTACAAAACTTTTTGCAATGTGTTTTCTACAGCTCCTTTTGATCAGCTGTGCACATTCATTTAACATAAGCAGAGATTAACTCTGATATCCAGATAGGGACTATATTTTGGCGGGGACAAATTGATATTTTGTCCGATAACTCTCAATGCTACTGTCACTCTTGAACAAAATGAATGAGCAGTGAAAGCAGCACCAATCTCACAAAAAGTGTATGATATTACCCAAAATACCAGATGTGTTTGCTGCTGTATTTTTGTAATGGAAGGGAGAAAAACAGGTAATTAAAACATTTGTCATAAAACTAGCTATCCCTATTATTACCACTGACAGCGGCAGCAACAAAATGTGCGCAATGTAGGCTACAGTGAAGATTGTCGAATGATTTATTTGTTTAAAAAAAAAAAATTGCAACAATCTCCTTAGAGTGTTTCTTGCAAGTTTAGATTTTTTTTGTTCAAATGCCTGGTAGTTTGAACTGCAACTGCTAGCGAAAACGTCAAGTTAATACAGTATGAGGAAGACTGATTTGTGTCAGTAATAATGTGAGGTATATTTTTTACCTTAAGAACTACCACAAAGGGTAATCAAAGCATCATAATGTTGGAAACCCCATTCACTTGCATGTGTTTTTTAGTAAAACTAACATGCTATTTTGGGGGATTTATTTGCTATAACACAAACAATATCCAACTCTGAAATAAAGAATCTCTCTTTTGTATTATAAATATTTAGCTAAATAACAGCTCATATAGCCAGCAGGTCGGCATCATAGGTGAAGCATGCTGAATAACTGTCCTGTCAGTTAGTGCAAATAGTGATAAGTGCCAGGAGAAATAAAACCATTGGCTGTATAATAAGACATGGAAATTATTTTGCATTGTCAATATTGAGGAGGAGGCCCTAATCCTCTAATCCTCATCCCAACCGCTTCACACTCGGCTGCAAACCGGTCCAGTGAGTGCTGAAGGTCACAGGCCGATGATGCCATCAGGACCACATCATCCGCAAAAAGCAGCGATGAGATCCCCAGCCCACCGAACTGCAACCCCTCCCCACCCCGACTACGCCTCGATATCCTGTCCATGAAAGTTACAAACAGGATTGGTG
>JACXGI010016456.1:0-15856 GCA_016801175.1 Esox masquinongy
ACACACACACACACACACACACACACACACACACACAAATACACAGAAGGAGCAAGCCAAGCCCTCTCAATTAATTCTACACCATAAGCCTCTCTCCTCTCAGCCGAGGCGTTGTTATAATTTACTGATCTGAAAAGCAAACAAGAAAAAAAAAGAAATTAGATCACAATTATGAAATGTTAAACAAACTGAAGAGGAGCTAATTGAATGAATCGAGGAATAAACACAGACCTGTGTTTCATCTTCTGATTGGACATTTGTTTTGGCATTTGGGAATGTCAGTTGCCAGTGGAGTAACACAAACAAAATCCCATGATGCTTTGTGAAAAAACATCAGAGACGGTGTTGAAACCACTCTGGGTGATATGGACCTCAATAAACGACAAACAGATGTTTGTCGTGTGCAAAGTTTTAGCCATTGTTTGATTCTTTCATGCATGCAAACTGAATTTTAAAGTAAATGTTAAGTGCTTGTTCTTACATTCCTCACTGGAATTCATATGATGAAAAGTATTTCTCTGGGGCTATATGTAAAAGTTATTCATTTAAGTGTTTTTATATCCTATATTGTGTTTTTCATGTAATGCTTTAACTAGAATCAACTACCTGCCCCTGGTATTTGAAAATGAAATGTTACCTAATGATCAGTAGACTTCTAGAATATTCTGGGTTTTTGCAGGGCTCCATTGTCCTGGTCCTTTGGGGTGCTGTCTGTCACATTAGTGCAGGCCCAGTGCCTTAACTACTCCTTGGCCTGGCCCTGCGGCCTACGCTACGTCCAACAGCCTGTAACTCTGTTTTTCCACACCACCCACTCTGCCTCCCTAACACACGGGTCACAAATCACCCAATACCCTCTCGCTCAACTGCACAGTAGCTCTACTGGAGCACACAGCAGCACATACCCACAACAAACTCTGCCTTCGAGAGTGCGTGCGTGCGTGTGTGCGTGCGTGTGTGCGTGCGTGTGTGTGTGTGGGCCTGTGTGCATGTGTGTGTGCATGCGGCGTACAGGCATGTATATCTGTGTGCTTGGGGCTGAGGACACAGTGATATCTAGCAGACAGAAGAGTGTCTTCCACATTCACTAAAGACCAGACTGCATGTGAGGCAACTACCCACGGTGACTGATGAAAATGGATCCAATATTCAGTCCTTCCCAAATCAGAAGATGTACTGTAACTGAGGATATATAGTAGAAGAATTGAGGGCAGAAAAAAGGATATGCCGAGACTGAGTTTCCGAAACCACTCTATACTCTCCATTCCTTCTATCCAGACTTCATCCAACTCTTTACATCCTCTTAGAACCCCAGTGACTGCCGTTCACCTGTCCAGAATATGGCGGGAAGACCAACCTCCAGATGTGCCCAATCAAATAAACATACTCACACAAACACACTGCGAACACAGTTCAAAGGCGACCACTCTCCCTGCTGTAACGCACACCTGCCTATGGCTGCCAGATCTTAGGAAAACAGCCCATGCACTCACACCCCGCTATCTAACCGAAAATCAGACGCACTGATACAGAGGCAGGGCCACACGCCACGGGGCAACCAATCACAGCCCCTATCTGTTCCTGGGCCCAGCCCAAAACCATCACACCAGCCATATCTTTTTGCTTTATCACTGAGCAAACTGTGGCATGCAGCACACAGGCCCACCAAGCCTCAGGTTCCCCTTTACTTTATTATATTTCTGTTTACCCTACTTTCTGATATCAGCCAGGTCTCCATTAAAGATGCATCTGTCTTATTTACAAGCGAACCGAACACAAGGAGTGGGTGGGATAGAAAGAAAAGAGCTTAAGGTAACAACCAATTCTTTTGTTTGTTTTGTTTTTTATCGGTTTATGTTCTAGTCTACAATGGAACAGCTATTGCTTGTATATTGAAAAGGGGGATTTTTTACATCTGTTCCCACTAGGCACCAGATGTAAAGTATCCATCGCTAGAGAACTATCCAAGCACAGAACAATGGTCCCTGGCCTCCTCCATCCATCTTTGTTTGTTCAATACAGTAAACGAACCCAGGAGGAAAACTGATTGGCATTCCTCTGCTCACCATTGCTATGAAACTGGAATGGATCAATGGGGCGACAGAATCCCAACTGCTGATATTACAACTAAATATCATTCTTTGATCTAACCTGAAAAACTGTTGGAATTGAAAGCGATTGATCTGGGAACAATTCTGTCACATACACTCACCTGCCCCCATGCACTGGTTAAACCTTCCTCTGAAAGCCTAACTTGATTCCCCATTGCTTTGCCCCAGTCAACCTCTGATTGAGCAGAAGGTCGTAGTAGTGAATTGTCGTAGCGGAGGGTGTAGTGCAGGTGGTACTTTTCCTAATGCTGAATCCTATGTGCTGAGTCTGAAGATGTGGGGTGCGGTTTAATAGAGAGGAGACCCCCAGTAGAGAAGACAGCATTTCCCACATTCCTCTGTCCATGGACATGACTAGATATCACTACTGTGACACTGTAAGGAAGATCGAGTTGCACCCCAAAGACTCAAAATGTTTTAAATACTTTGAGCCCATAAATCAAATTCACAACTGAAATATTTTCATGTATGTAAGGACAACAAAGGGAACAGATACAGAAACATCTGGTAAATCCCAAATTAACCATTCAGTCTTCCACTCCACCCTACATTTGCACACTTACGCTATGCCTCCACCGTTTGCACAAGGGTCCCAAAGCTGGGGGATCGAAAATGAGCTAAGGTGTAGGGTGATAATTACACCCTCCGGGGGTGCCTTCCAGCGAGTATGCACTGCAAGCAAGTAGCTAGCGAAGTGGTATCCCAGAAGGCACTGCGTTATTTTGAAGCTTACACAATTTCACACAAAAGCAGGGATAGGCATGCCTAATGACATGACACAAGAATTTATTTACATCTGATTTCAAGAAATGACACATACGAAACAAAATATGTCCTAAATGAAATGTTCAGTTGTTGATTAAATTCATTTCCTCTACAACGATAGAAATGATTTGTATATTTGTAAATTTCATGCTTGTTTTATTAGGTAACGGTGGACAATTAATTGCATCATTCAAGTCAAGAGCATGTCCCGAAGTTGATGTGTTTATTAAACCCCTATACTATCCTGGTTTTCAAACTTCTCCTTGGGGAACCCCAGATGTTCCACATCTTAGCTGTAGCTCTGAACTAGCACAGCAGATCCACTAATCAAGGACTTGAGGATTAGTTGAAAAGTTGAATTAGGTGTGCTAGCTCAGGAGTAGTTCAAATACCCAGACCGGTTGGGGGTCCCCAAGGAGAGGTTTGAATACCACTGGTGTAGAGGATATGGGTCAGTATCAGATACATGGAACATCTACACATCTTATGGCTGACCACTTCCACAGTCTAATACCTCACTTGCTGCTTCACCTTTTACTCATTTAGCCCTGAAATCCGAAGGTCATGTATTGTCAGCTTGTGAACATTCCTGAATATCAGTGCTGCAAATTTGCACTGACAACCGAGGCTGTTCAGACATAATATGATGGGGTGATACTTAATCAGGTTGTCAGCAAAGGCCTGTTCAATGTAGCGTGTAAATTTGCATTCTGATACGTGTAATGGAAGACAAAGTGGTCAGCAAAGTCCAGTGTAGCAAGTTTCCCCTGCAGCCTGATGCCAGTCTATTGCTACTGTAGCTGCCTATGCCTGATATTGAGGAGCGGTGTCCTCAGTGTAGGACAAGATGTTTCATCAAAGGTAACAGATGCCTCCATAACCACACAGGGGTATGTTACAACTGCATTTCAGACAGCCACTGGCTCAACTGTGTAAGTCTGTGACTATCTGAGTTCCACACCGGTCCAGTTGCACAGGTCACTGAGGTCTGATTAGTCTAAATGTACACAAAAACTCACCTTCCACTTTTTTTCCTTGCAATTTTCTTGGGTAAGAAAGAGGAGAGGAGAGTGAGAGAGACCAATCTATGCTGCAGCAGCCTAGAGTGCTAGATCATCCTTTCATAGACCACATCAGACCACCCTACTTTAGATCACCCTAGATTGCTAGACCAGCGTTCTGTTGGCCATCCTACATGTATACTACTAGACCACCCTACTGTAGATCAAAACTCAGCATCTATAGTACACATTAAATACATGAAAATATACAGTTAGGTCTGGAAATATTTGGACACTGACACAAGTTTTGTTATTTTGGCTGTTTGCCAAAATATATTCAAGTTACAGTTAAATAATGAATATGGTACTTTAAGTGCAGTCTCTTAGACTGCATTTTAATTTGAGGGTATTCACATCCAAATTGGAGGGAGGGTTTAGGAATTACAGCTCTTTAATAAGCCCCCTCTTTACAGCTCTTTAATTAAGCCCCCTCTTTTTCAAGGGACCAAAAGTAATTGGACAACTGACTCAAAAGCTGTTTCATGGACAGGTCTGGGCTATTCCTTCATTATTTCTTCATCAATTAAGCAGGTGAAAGGTCTGGGGTTGATTCCAGGTGTGGCATTTGCATTTGGAAGCTGTTGCTGTGACCCTGTGTTGCATAACCCTCAAGAATAGAAAGGCCAGATTAGACTTTGCCAAAAAACATCTAAAAAAGCTAGCCCAGTTCTGGAACAGCATTCGTTGGACAGTTGAAACTAAGATTAACCTATACCAGAATGATGGGAAGAAAAAAGTATGGAGAAGTCTGGGAATGGCTCATGATCCGAAGCATACCACATCATCTGTAAAACATGGTGGAGGCAGTGTGAGGGCATGGGCATGCATGGCTTCCAGTGGCACTGGGTCACTATTGTTTATTGATGAAGTGACAGAATACAGAAGCAGCCAGATGAATTCTGATGTGTATATAGATATATTGTCTGCTCAGATTCAGCCAAATTCAGCGAAGTTGATTGGACGGCACTTCACTTTACAGATGGACAATGACCCAAAACATACTGTCAAAGCAATCCAGGAGTTTTTTTAAGGCAAAGGAGCGGAATATTCTGCAATGGCCGAGTCAATCACCTGATCTCAACCTCGATCGAGCATGTATACTTGCTGAAAACAAAACTTAAGGCAGAAAGACCCACAAACAAGGCCTGGCAAAGCATCAGAAAGGAGGAAACCCAACGTTTGGTGATGTCCATGTGTTCCAGACTTCAAGCAGTCATTGCTTGCAAAGGATTCTCGACAAAGTATTAAAAATAAACATTTTATTTATGATTGTGTAAATTTGTCCAATTACATTTGAGCCCCTGAAATAAGGGGAAAGTGTATGAAAATGCTTGCAATTCCCAAATGTTCAATTGCATCCCAGTTGTTTGATTTCAAATCTATTGTGGTTGTGTACAGAGCCAAAATTCTGAAAATTGTGTCAGTGTCCAAATATTTATGGAACTTACTGTACTTCATATTAACTAGCAGAAGCTTTTTGCAAAACAACTTAACAACTAACTTTCTGGTTTCTCCAGATGTAGTCCTCTTTTTGGTCTGAGCAAAGACAGTAACACCCATTGACAAGTTCACTCTCTCTAAGGATGAACTTTGCCTAATTTCATACCTATCAAAGGGGGTTCAGGCATAGTGATCTATTGCCCAGGAGCTGGGACCTGTTCCAGGAACATCCAAGGAAATGAATACTCGCCCAATGCCTCCACATGTTTTATCAGCTAGCCTGGCTGTGGTGTGAGAGATCGGCTAGCTGGAGTTTATCAACATGTTTCTATTCAAAGATTCACATTACTGTCGACCATTTCATCAAGAGTTACATGACCTCTGTCCAAAAGGAACATTGCTCCTGAGCAATATTTCAACGGACCGAAAAAGAATATTAATACTTTGAAGGGTTGGGTACATCTACACTGCAAAATATCAAAAGTAGGATGGAAGGTGTTCTTAAGTTTAGACATTACTTCAGAGGTTACTAGTCACAAAAGAAAAAGGAGTACTAAGACTTTCTTCATAGTCTCTCATGTGGCCTTAAGGTGGTGTGTTTTCTTTTCTCCTCTCTGGTTGCCCTCCATCTCCCTCCGTCTGGACTCTGCCCAGGACACGGGGGCAGTAATGGGGGGAAATAGAGGGCTTCATCCTTTATTACCTATAAACAGCCAGGGTGGAGCCACTTGTCCGCAGTAAAAAGCGCTCGACACCTGCTGTGTTGTTGACTTTAAATCCCAGCTCTTGCCAATCTCTAATCATTTCACCCCTGTTTCTGATAAATTGACTCATGCTGGAATTCCCTCCAAATGTACGGCCATGCTAAACACACAGGTGGTTATCCGGGGAGGTGAAGGTGTGTTTGTGTCTGTGTGTGTGTTTGTGTGTGTGTGTGTGTGTGTATGTGTATGTGTGTGCGTGTGCGGGGTGTGGCTGAGTTGGGGGTATATGTGTATGGTCTGTGTGCAGTGGTTAGTGTAGTTCAAGGGATAGTTCACAAAGAGTCAGATGATTGTGTGGATACCCTTTTTATTACTATATGAGTGAGGTAAGTTAAAGGCAGTTTTGCAAGGTGTTAACAAGGTTTAGCACAACGACTGGAAGTCTACAGGGACAGCTAACATGCCATAGACTTAGGGTGACCAGATGTCGCGGTTTGCCCGGGACTGTCCAGGTTTCAAGCTGGGTGTCCCGGGTCCCAACAAATATCTGTAAAACACTAAAATGTCCAAGTTTCCAACATTCACTACCAAATTGTCACGGTTTTCACCACAATAATAATAATACTGTAATGTTTCCACATACGAGTCGGAGCCAAACAAACAACTGCGTAGAACTGCATAGCAAAGCAATAAATCTCATCAGAGCTCAAAGTGCCCCCGCTCCACCAACCACAAGCACGCATGATGACCAACATGCGTGCTTAAGCGCATACATGTGTGCGTGCATTAACGTGCAGTTATACAATGGTCCCGGTTTGGGGGTTTGAAAATGCGGTCACCTTACACAGACTTCCATTCATTACTCTAACGTAAGTTAGAAAATGCGCTATCACTAGTTGGCAACTTCTGTCATGCTGAACAGAGAGATATAAAATTGATATGTGGCTGTTCATTTTACTGTAGAGAATTTAATCTCTGACAGAGCAAAGAACTACACTTGCGAGGATAAATCCAGTGGTGTGAAAAAGAGAAATCCAGCGGCGGGCAAGCATACACCTCACCACACTGCGGTGCAGAAATTGCGTTTAGAGCTTGCAAGTCCAACATTTAGCCAGCTTCAAATTTCTGCATCTCTTTAGTAGGAAAGCAGATATTTTTTCCACTATAGAAGTATTCATCGAGGGCAAAACTCAGCAGGTTACTAATTGCTGGACCGTGTAAGCGGAACCGGCTAAGAAGAACAGATGTCTATGACTAGCTCACTGACTGAGTGACTACCCTTTGCGTATTGGTTGGAGGCGCAGCCTCGAATCTGGCGAGGGACAAGAAAGAATAGCTGAGAACAAGCAGGCAACAAGCATCAATAGCTACTTACAGTTAACCCAACAAACAAGAAAAATACATTCGCATCAGCTGAACTGTCTGTGGAGGCAGGAAATTTACCAGAAATGCGCTCCTGTTTATAGGCCTTTGAAATGTAGAATTAAAATCCACTAGTATGGAACGCCATTTTGGCCTTTGCCTCTCAAAATGAACGTGTTAAATAACACTCTTTAACTAATGAATAAGCCTATTGTCCAATCTGCATTTGATATATATAATATCATAGTGATTCATCGGTACATATGTAATGATGCTGGGACAGTTGCACACTTGTCATTTCAGGAAAGGGAGCCTACAGTAATTCAGTCGTGCCTACTGTAGACAAGATAGATAAGAGATAAAACTTCCATTCCCTTCCACAAGGTAGCTAAGACTGCTGGCCAGAAACAAAATGCACTAAAAAGCAACTGGTGGATGCAAACAATGTTTTCCCCTAACAAACATTTAGCTATCGATACAAAATTAAGTTTTATCTGGGAAAGCTGGCCAGAAAAAAAGCTAGCTGATGTATGGAAACAATGTTCTCCCCAAAAACAAAAAAACATATCAAAACAACATCATGTGTTTCATTTAGACAGCTAAGAAGCAAGGTGCCATACTTTCAATATTCATAACTTGTAATACTGTTTCCGTTGTTGGTCATGTTTGAACCCGGTCCATTCAACTAACACACCGGCTATTGCTGCTATTGACGTTAGCTAGTTAGCTTTGGGGTAACAGGGTTAGAAGGCTAGCTTGTTTGTATGCTACTGTATGCTACTACCAAGGTCTTTTTTATATACTATGCTGTGAAACTATTCAATTTTGTTCTGCATTATCAAGGTGTTTTAGGATGAAATGCATGCCCATGTTGACTGCATTGTTCACATTGTCACACACTGACAAAAGCTAGGGTTTAGCTTCTCCACCATTTTTCTCCCCCAGAACATTTTTTTATTGTCCCCGCTTGGCAAGCAGTGTTCACAAGCACTGCTGACATCTCCGCCTGGGTAGAATTACACTCACCGCCAAGGCTCCATTGAAAATGAATTAGCTTCCAGACTACCGCTTGCTGTTTCAAACCACCAATAACAGCAAACCAAACAAGAACAAACATAGCTTGCAAATATTATTTTGAGATTTCGTTTCAAATGATATACCTAACATGGCGACATCCCTATTTTACGCTATCTTATGATCCTCCACTCATTCTCACTATGAAATGGATTTACATTCCAGTCTGCCCAGACTAGCTAGATTCACGCTCCAGACTGCCCAAACTAACTTAGTTTCTGCCCAAACTAACTTTTGGTACATATCACGGACTGTGTCCTGTGTGCAACTTCCTAGGTTAGAACCCCTGGATTGATTTTATGTAATTACCTTTTTACCTTTATAACATAGCAATCATTGAAATTATATTGCGATGCCATATTGAAAATCTCATGTAGCTATGAAATTCAATCATGTTCCAGAAATGAACAGAAAGTCATGGCTTAATGGTTCCCTGAGGTCCTCATGTAACAGTGTTACATGCAGAGCTAAAATCCACATACTGGACTCCTGCATAGGTTCCTGGATTATCAACCTGTTGTAGGATTAGCTGCAGGCCCATTCACCCTCACACATATCAAGTGCAACATCACCTACAGGGACCAGGTCTTGACCACTTCTCATGACAAAGGTGGCCTTGACCTCTAAATAGCTGGTCTTCAAGCCCCCTCCCTGGCTCACCAACATTTACTTCTACGTGTTGGCTGGCTGAAATTCTTGTTCATTGTTCTGTGTATACAGTGTAATCGGGCTATGGCCTTTAATGCTAAGGCTAAAATACACTGCTCAAAGAAATTAAGGGAACACGTAATCATCACAGTATAACACCAAGTCAGTTAAACTTCAGGGATATCAAACTTCTTGCCGTCGCAAGAAGGTTTGCTGTGTCTCCCAATACAGTCTCATTCATTGAAACCCAATGTTTCATTCATTGAAACCCAATGTGTGATTTAGGGGTTCTCTTAATTTGTTTGAGCTGTGTACAAAGGCAATTCTTTGATATGCCTCACTCTAGAAAAATCTAATGTTACAGGGGTCCCAGTAGGGTCAGACATTTGTTTTCATGCTGAGGTGAATGCAATGTATCAGTGAATAACACTATACTGTCTTTTCAGTTGTTTCTAAAAATATAACATAGCACATGGTTGTAACTGCAATAAGGTGTCGGAAATAAAGGAATTATTAATTTCTCCACCACAAATCAGTATTTTTTTTGTTTATTTATTAGCAGTTTGGTCAAAGCTGCAAGACAATATAGATTTATAAATCCTTGTCTATCACTAAATTGTCTTTAATTATTATATCTTACCTTGCTTTTCTATCTGCTTTTGATGGTCAAAAAATGATTTTATAGAAAGGCCTTCAGTCATATTCAATTGTATATGAATCAGAACGTTAGCTTTACATAGCAAAGCAGAACATTAGCTTTTGTCACGGTTGCTCAGACCAGTTAAAGGTAAACATTCCTTTATTTGTGTACAAACAAAACACCAAAGGAGCAATCGCAACCGAGAACTGAACTGCCTATAGCAGAAACCATAATCCACAAAGCAGTGGGGAAAAACAGAAATAGGATGCCCAATTAGAGGCAATGCAGGGCAGCTGCCTCTAATTTGGGACAACCAAAACACACACAGTGATGCCTAGAGGCATCCCTGCTGTCAAGCCCTGACTAGCACCCCCAGACAAACATAGAGATGCCTAGAGGCTTCCCTATAGTCAAGACCTGACAGCTTTACATAGCAAAACAGAACATTACATAGTAATACAGAACACTATAGTAATACAGAATTGTTTTATATAGCAAAACAATTCCAGGGGATGAACCTCTGCCAGTCATTTTGTGGTCCTTCCCAATTAGATCATTGTGGAGTAATACATCAGTCACAGGTCATAGGTCATAGGGAAAGAGCTTCTGTACATTCTGTAAATACATAATATGTAAAGTTGTTAGGACTGAACATGACAAGTCAGTTTGGCTAACTAGCTAATATGATTTTTTATATTGTCTTGGCATATTTTGGCCAACTAACTTGGTTGGGAAGTGATTTAAAGGGCATGCAAAGATCTCTTCTTATGGTGAATGTTTTATTGACAAGGTGGGGTGGTTGTTGAAGCACCATTCAGGTGGGTGCTATACTTCAGCCATCATACAGTCTAGGAGCTATGAATATCAGAGAAGAGTGCCAGGACCTGGCCTGACTACTCTTGGATGTCCCTCTCCTAAGTCCTCCTGGTTGTGCTTTAGATCTAGTTTCAGGCTGATGACTCTTTAATTCACTGCCCACGGCCCATCTGGTTGTCCCTATCCTTGTCCAACTGGTTGTGCAGCTGATATGGACACAGCCCACCTAAAGACTCTGGACACAGCCCATGTGTTTTTATTGACCCAACATGTTCTGAGCAAGGTCGTTTGACCAGAAGCTCAAATATAAAAGACATTTTCATCTGACTGGAAATGTGCAGAAACATTTTCTCCGGGGGTACCTTGTGGTTTCCAGCATCACCACTGTATTGTTTGTGTGGTTCATTCTGCATTTTCTGTGAAACACTGATGGTTAAGATCAATCATTATATGGTGAAAATGGTTTTATGTTTGTAAGAAATAAAATATTTCCAAAATAAAACTATTTCAGTGTCTGTGTTTTAAAATAAAATATCAAACCGAATTAAATGTCAATGTATCAATTGTAATTCTGTGATACTTTTGCAAGGCATTGTATAAATAAAATTTAATGCTGAAACCTTAATATTAAAATATTAAAGTTAATGGATTACATATGTGTGATATATGTCCAGCTTGCTCATTCTATCTTTACTTATTTAAAAACCTTGTTAAATTAATTTATGTTTTACATTTGATAAGACCACACAGAGAACTACAGGTACAGACCACAGTAATAATCTGAAGTACTTTGATGGGAACTTGAAAATATTGAAGTACCGGTAATATAGCCACTCTTTGCTGCCCTAGTCACATTTCACCTGTCAGACGAAGCCCCAGGAGAGCCGTCCGTCCTGTTCTGTCACTCACCACCCACGATGAGGCCAAATACACATGACAACAGGGAACACATGACTGTAAACACACCCAAAACTACCTTCTGTTCTTTGAGAACAAATACAACCACAGGGAACAAACAAAGAGCACAAAACACACAAAAATGACTTTCTTCTTGTAACATCTAGATCAAATATTGACTCTGCACCTGATTTCACCTTAAGATGTTCAGATTCTCCAGAGGGATTAAAAAGGAATAGATTCAGATGTGTTCTTCTGTCGACTATGTATACACTAGAGAGGTTTTTTTCATTAATGTGTTTGTGACAAAGACATGAACAAAACTATGGTCTAGATCTGCCTGCAACCCACCATTCAAACAAGCCTCAATAATACTGTAGTTTTTCTCCAAAGAGTGTCAGATGGGGGAATGACAGTAATTGTGATGACTTATGTCAAGTGACAAGCTCGGTACTACAGGAACATGGTAGCATTTCATGGGAGAATTTCACTATTTTAGAACGTTAGATGGTTCTATAACCTTTGGTAGTCTATGGGCATTGAGACACTGTCGCCCATTGTCAGTATATACACTATATTCTGGGTAAGGAACCATCTTTAACATCAAGTTGTAAAATGGGGTTATATATAGGAGGAAAATAGTAGACTAGTAGACTTTTTCTATGTCTACTAACTGGCGGCCATCTGGCCCATAGAACCGAATAGGACTATGCCCACCACACCAAGCCACCTCCGAACTGTAAACAAAATAACTGTACTATAGTGCAGTGACACACTGTTCATCTTCTTACATTTTGATACTCTGATGGTAGGCACCAGCACTAATATGGAAAGTTCACATTGATATCAGTTGCATTTTTCAAGTAGCTGTACCACTGGACTGAATCTGTAGCTAGATTTCATTCCATCTCTGTCCAACTATCTAAGAATTCCATTGACCTTCCAGTACAGTGTAGCATAGAGTTAAGGTGTTTCTTTTACATTTAGACAGCTAGCTAGCCAAACTAACATCGGCTAGCTAACAGTTGAGATGAAGCACGTTGGTTAAACCAATTTAGGTGTGCACAAGAGTCCATTATGCTTAAACCACACAAAAGATAAAGATAGCATGTATTATACAAATATCCATCAAGTCTTAGCATTTAAGTCACAGAACCCACTAGCTAGCTAAATACTTGGCCTCCTGGCTAGTGGCTAGCAAGTTAGTAAGGAGTAGAATGAGGTAGGCTAATGTTAACGTCAGCAAAACACTTATTGTTAAGACATGTTTGTTAAAACCAGACAGTGTACACAAGCACCAACTAAAGAATCAATGTGAAGAATACATAGGGTGACCACATTTTCAAACCCCCAAGCCGGGACCTTTGTGTAACTGCACCTTAATGCACGCGCACATGTATGCGCTTATGCAGGCGTGTTGGTCATCATGCATGCTTTGGGTTGGTGGAGTGGGCGGGCACTTTGAGCTTTGATGAGAATTGTTGCTTTGCTATGCAGTTCTACGGAGTTGTTTGTTTGGCTCGGACTTGCATGTGGAAACATTACAGTATTATTATTAGCCTATTATTATTTTTATTGTGGTGAAAACTGGGATAATTTGGTAGTGAATGTCGGAAACTGGGACATTTTAGTGTTTTACAGATATTTGTCAGGACCCAGGACACCCAGCTTGAAACGGGACAATCCCGGGCAAACCGGGACATCTGGTCACCCTAAGAATACATAAGAACTGTCAGCTTTCTAGACTGGCTAACTACAGAAAACAATTTGTCTAACATTAATTTATTCACCGTTCCACCACTGTTTATATATTGCAACTAGAGGCAATATATCTGGATGACATGACATATAACTACTCACCTACATGTGACCTACCAGTGTGTTGACTGTGAACAGACATTCACCAGGTTATCAATACGTAATGCAATAGAAGGAGAAAAGTGAAGGAGTGCTTCTAAATCATGTGGCCCACCTACATGGTGACTCTGAGCACAGAGGACAGCTCATCAAACAGACTCCTCTGAGACCTGGCAGATAGGAGCTGTCACTAAACAACAATGGGAGCAACACACACACTTTAACCCCAGTAGATATAAGCCTATTCGTTCAACATGGCTCTGTAGTTGGAGAGGATTGGAACAGAAAGCAGAGGGGACCTAGATGCCGATAGATAAAGATAGATAGATAAAGAAAAAGGGCAGACCTCCTAGCAGGAACCACAGGCCACACATGTCAACACTGTGTGTGTTCGCAATATTAGTCATGGTTGCTTTAAACCTCTCTGGTTGATTCCAGCAAGCAAAGGACCCACTTTCATGTAAGGCAAACTGTTTCCTATTCAGTACATCAATTTGCCCAGGGCCTATAAGACACCATTGTAAGGACCCAGTTTCCATTTGGGATGCACACATAATCTACTCCTTTGGAATTGCTATTCATACTTTGTTCAATAAAGTAATTATTACTTATTTTAATTATTGTGGCCCCTCTCCCTTTACTCAGCCATTTCTAAAGCCCTGTTGATAAGCGGGACTGTGCTCTCAAGACAGCAATAATCTCTCTTTAGGGGGCTGAGAGAGTGAAGTGAGCCATAAGAACCCTCTCTGCCAGCTTTGGCAATCAGAAAGAAAAAGTCATAATTATATTGGTTTCTCTCTGTTGCCTGAATCCAAATAAAGCTTCATGCTTGGGTTACTATACACTCCTCTTGTCCTGACACACACGCACCCACACACACCTCAATAAGGAGGCATTAATCAATCAGGGGTTCTCTTGCCACAGCTTCATCCTGAACCCTGTCTGAAAGGCAGACTGACAGCCCTCAACCTCCCAGCATTGTCAAGGGAGACTGATTAGGCTTCTGACTCGCTACCTCAGCCTACCAGCTAGAAAAGCATCAGGGTTAAAGGGTCCCCATCACCGAACACAGAAATGTTCTGGACACCTGCTTTTAAAGCAATGCTTGTCTCTGCAGTTCTATCCCGTTTTTGTTATTTGCAATTAGGAGGAGGTGGGGGGGAACAGGGTTGTTTGAGAGGGAGGAGTAAATCTGGTGGAGTGTGTGCCTGTGTGTCTGTGTGTGTTTGTGTGCGTGTTAGTTTGTGCGTGCATTTGTGTAGGCTGAAGTTTTGAGGGGGGAGCTTGGCTCTGGGCCCAAGGCAGGAACAAAGAGGGGACGCGCTTTACATGCATAGCCAGACAGAGCAAACTGGCCAACCTAGTTGTCAGCCAACACAGGGACCCAAAAAGTGAAGAGAACCAGGGAAAGCTGAGAAGCACAACACCTACCAAAATCCCTCTCTGCCCTTGCAGAATTTTTACTGTTTGTTTAGTTGATATGAAAACTATATTGGGTGGCATACTTGTGAGGCATTAAATAGCACAAGCTGCTTAGATTTTATTGTGTTTGCATTCAATATGGGCTACGTGGCCATGGGTAAACGGAAGCGATCCCTTTGCAAACACCCACAGGGTGAACAAATACATGCAATTAGTTCAACAGAGCAGGAGAGAGACAGGTGGGTAGAGAGGAGAGGAGCTGCTTTGTCTGTTACGTTTACGTTCTCCTCATCAGTCCAGTCCTCAGTGATAGACGTTTCGCATATCAAGGGCCCACTGTATCTCCCTAAACCTCCATGGAGACCACGGACCTGAACCATCCTATGAGGCTTGGCAAATTCTTAAAACAAAAAAATAATTTTAAAGTCAGATTTTTTTTTACATGCCTATTATTTCTTAAGAGTAGGTGCAGTGGATTCTTTTTCTTTCATTCCCCATTTTTTTGCCTGAAATCAGCTTAAAGCACTCCTACCATTTCCCTCCAAATGAAGGGGGCACCCACTCCATCACTGAAGAACAATACCATATTCTGACAAAAGTCTGAGGGCGTACCACCCCTCTGTCACTGGTCCCCCTCCATCCAGACTCCACCACCGGTGACTGGTAAATGCCACTTTCAATCTTTCTCTTTTCTCATTCTCTCTTTCCTCTTTTTATCCCTTCTCTTCTATGGTGGCTTCAATGGGTGTGTTAAGTATTGTGCGTCTCTTTGGGGATGGCAAGTCAGTCCGGATCCTTAAAAGCAGTCCAAGCCTTTAGCCAGATCAAAATAATTAACTGGAGGGGTCACAAGCTAATGAAATGAAAAGGGGGCTGAAAGGGACCTCTAAATGGCTCTCACTAATCCTCCCTTTACCTTGTTATGGGGAGGGGGGCCAAGGCCTCTATTGGCCATCGCTAATGATAATAGGTTGAAGTTGTAGGGAATGTATGAAGGGGATGTATGATGGGGATGTATGAAGGGGATGTATGAAGGGGATGTATGAAGGGGATGTATGA
>JACXGI010016457.1:0-15851 GCA_016801175.1 Esox masquinongy
TAGATTACTGCAATGCTCTTCTTTCCGGTTACCCTGACAAATCAATAAATAAACTTCAATTAGTGCTGCACACGGCTGCTAGAATCCTAACTAGAACAAAAAAATGTGAACACATTACTCCAGTACTAGCCTCTTTACACTGGCTGCCTGTTAGGGTTAGGGCTGATTTTAAGGTTTTATTGTTAACCTATAAATCAATGCATGGACTTGCTACTACTTACCTCACTGAAATGATCCAGCCATACATACCTACACGTAACCTTAGATCGCAAGATGCAGGCCTTTTAATTGTACCTAGAATTTTTAAACAAACAGCCGGAGGCAGGGCCTTCTCTCATAGAGCTCCACTACTGTGGAATGATTTGCCAATTAAGGTTAGAAATGCAAACTCAGTGCAAACTTTCAAGTGTCTACTAAAGACTGATTAAGTGTAGTCTGGCCCAGGGGCATGAAGGTGACCAGAATGGCTTGATACTGTCCACCCTTGCTGTCTTGCCAGGTGGGCTCTCATCGCCAATGGGATGCCCTCCCTCCAATGCCATTCGGGGGTGGAGTCACAGGCTTGTTGTTGTCTCTCTGTTGCGCACTTGTGCAATTGGCCTGTACTCTGCTGGCAATACTCGGCCCTCATTCAGGGTGGTTGCGGTTGGTGGGTGTCCCTTTGGTTGATGCTTGGCAATGTGGGTGGATTGTTTTCCTGCCAGTTGGGCCCTGTCCGGGGCCTCCCCCGGATGGGGCCACAGTGTCACCGGACCCCCCTGTCTCAGCCCCAAGGTCTTACGCTGCTATATTATTGTGCTGGGGGAGTAGGGTCAGTTCTCCTTCTCCACTATAAATCCTTGTAGATCTAAGGAATGCATTTTCTAAATTTTCCCTGTCTCCTGCCGTTTTAAAATTAGGAGGACATGAGGTCTGGCCCACACCTGAGGAGTACCAGGCTTGAAAGACTGTCCCGGTCCAAAGTCCTCCTGGTTGTGTTGCAGATCAAGACGATACCTGACGATTTCAGCTGCCACTGTGCTGACACCTCCCCCTCCCCGTGTTGTCCCTGTCCTTGTCCATCTGGTCATGCTTCCGACCTGGACTAATTTTAAATAGACTCTGGACTCAGCCCACATGCACTTATTAATTATTACAATTTGTACTCTTAATATGTTCACCCGGCACAGCCAGAAGAGGACTGGTCACCCCTCTGAGCCTGGGTCCTCTTTAGGTTTCTTCCTAAATTTCGGCCTTTTTAGGGAGTTTTTCCTAGCCACTGAAATTCAACACTACTGTTGTTTGCTCCTTGGGGTTTTAAGGCCAGGTGTTTTGTAAAAGCACTTTGTGACAACTGCTGATGTAAAAAGGGCTCTATAAATAAATTTGATGGATTGATTGACCTCAGTACCCCACAAGTAAAGAAAAAGAAAGGTGCATGTCTGCACAAATTCTGCATCGGTCATGGGGGTTGTTTTTCAGAAACATCACTGACAGTGAATTAGCGGAGTGCAGGACTGCAGAAACACTGAGCCAATATCATGGTTGGCGTCCAAATTGAAATTATTATATTAATATAGTGCACTACTTATGACCGGAACCCTACAGCTCTGATCAAAAGGAGTGTGTGGTTATGGGGTAGCTGAGTGTGCTCAACATATTCTCCTTCTCGTTTTATGATCTCCAGTTGAGGAGTGGTCAGTGTTTGCTGGATCTACAAGCGACAACTTGGAGTCTCCAGCCGTCTGCACTAAATGGGCCACTGAATTTTTGCGGACTGATTTATAATCCATATAAAAATGTACACATCTTCTTGCCAAAGTATTATTATTCTGCATTCGCAAACTGGCTCCAATTAAGGTACACCTGCATAATGAAGTGAAAGGTAGTCATGAGAGGACTAATGAAGGAGGACATGAAAATGAGAGAGAGACAGAGACAGACTTATATCCATTATCCCTTGTCACTCATAACTGTTTGCACACTGTTGCAACACTTTCCACAGGCAACATTACCTGTTCTACATGTCTTTATCCTGTTGAAAATGTAGCGTGTAATCGGAATTAGAATATCTGGTTTTGTGTTTGTTGTATACATTTTGGTTTTCATTCACATTATTATATCTTGCTCATTTTCAAGTTGTGTTAGTAATGTAAACACATGTTTCCCATGCTAATAAAGCCTTCAAATTGAAATTTAATTGGTTTAGAGAGAGAGAGAGAGAGACAGACAGACAGACAGACAGAGGCAGAGATAGACAGACAGTGAGACTGACACAGAGAGTGATGAAGGAAGATTGAAGTAGTAATTTTGCTGGCGTACAGGGTCCATTCTTTGAATATTTGATGCAGACGAATAGCTGTTCACTCCAGCGGAACAAATAAGATTGGAATCCAGCCTCTCATCTGGAAAAAGTGGTAATTTAAAGTCGAGATCCTCATTTCCTGTTTCATGATTCTCATTGCTGGACCAATCCACCTGGGCTCTGCCCTCTGTCACACACACACATATGGGGCACACGCACGCAGGCGCGCTCACACCATGCAGATCACGGTTTTACCGAAAATCATTAACCAATATGAAAAACAATATTTCTCGAACCACAACTGTGTCTTGAGCCTGCAATAATGCCTTTAAACAGTCTGTCAAATTGTGTGAATGCTGTGGCGCCACCACAATCTGGAGGTATTCCCTTCAATGCAGGAGTGTAATCATTAAAAACAACTAAACACTTTCTACATTCTCCTCTGTAGCGTTTCATTTTCACTGTTATCATGTTTGAGTTCACAAGCTTCCAGTCACTACAGCTGCTGTGTCTGCCCCCACCCAGCTGTCAGTAGAACCTACACCCTTCCCACAGTGTACCACTACATGTTCTAAAGTGAGCCATTCCTCAGTTCAAGTCAGCGTTCTTGCTTGTTTTCATCTGAAACATTGCCGGGGAGATCGGTAGGTAGTCCTGAACGCCTAAACTGTTTCTCTATGGGATCCGATGTGCCTAGGTGCTTAAGCAAGGTTGGTGTGGAGTAAGTGGCTACAACCTGTTTCTTTGCCACCCACACGCACGCGCAGGTCATTACCTGTTGGGCTGAGTGTCCGACGCACATACACTCAGAACGAGCACACGCAAGCACAAACACGCATGCTCGCACCGACAGCGAAGACACAGCTTTTCTTTCACACACTCACACCCTTCCTCATGTTCCCTGTCCCCAGGTGTAAGTGTAACCTGCACGCGTCACTGTGCCTGCTGCAGGAGGGCAGCCTGCAGTGTCAGTGTGAACACAACACCACAGGGCAGGACTGTCAGCGCTGCAAGAAGGGCTTCAAAGCCAAGTCGTGGAAGGCCGGTTCCTACCTGCCCACGCCCAACGGATCCCCCAACACCTGTACGTACCCCGGCCACTGGAACATGGCCCGCCGGGCCACTCTCTCAGATGTAGAGACGTGTGTCTGTGTTGTCTATTTTAGCCCTAACCCGTTTTAGATAGGAGTTATATCCGACATTTTGGACAGAGACACGTTTCTTTTTTTTTTTGTGGGGGGGGCTTTATAATCCTGTGGTATTTGAAACGACATAGTGGCGGTATCTGTCGGCTTTAATTCGAGAGTGTTAATGTGTTAATGTAACTGGGGCTGATGAGGGCATTTTTCAACCATCAGGGCAGTTTGGAAATCTAATTATCCTTCTATCTTTATCTCTATATCTCTATATCTATATATATATATAAATACACACACACACCCACACACAAAGAGGAAATTGTGTATTCATATTGCAAGATTAAAAGTCATAGTGTTTAATTCAAAATGTGTTAAACAAATTTAGGTAGGTTCCTTCTCATTTTGTTCTTTGTGGGGGAAAAAAAGGTTTCACAACTAAAACATTTGGTGGAACTAATATAGCAGTAGTAAAAAAAAAAAGAAACGTTGGGATAAATAAATTTCGAGTTCCCATATATGCATCTGTGAAGATGCAGGGAGATAAGCAGAGGTTTGGCTGCAGTATATTGCAGCTGTTTAGTTAAAAGTTTGGAGGTGGCTTTAGGGGCAGCAGGAAAGGGAGTGTGAGACAGAGAGAGAGAGAGAAAGCAAGAGAGGTATAAGATAAAGCGGACTGAAATAGTGTTAGAGTTATTTTCCTTTCCTCTCCTAACAGAGCAGTGTGTTGCGTGGAGGGGGTTCCTGTCGGAAAATGTAGCTTTAGCTAGCGATAATAAAATAATAATCTAGGCCAGCCACTCTCATCCTGCCATAACCCCGCCATCCCCCTCCACTGCCTCCCGCTGTCCCTCCACCGCCGAGTGCCCTCCCGGCACTCCCGCCTTGCCACTTCTGTCAGCTGTCTGGCCGATCAAGCCTGCTCAGGGGGGCAATCCGACTCCCCTGACACCTGCCTGTTGGCAAGGATCCTCCAATGCCCCTCATGTCATCCCAGGATCAGAGACACAGCAGATAGGGTGGGCAGAGCGGAGCAGAGAACAGGACGCACAAATCTGAGCTGTGCTCCACTTCTTATGGATCCGTGTCCCTCTGTCCGAGTCCCACCGAAGGGCACGCCATTTTATTCCAGTCCAGTAACAAAAAAACAACCGATTTAACTTTGTAATGGATAAATTATTAACAGTGGTTGACTGGTTGAAGCGGGTGTGCCGGACCTAAGCCTTGTATGATTCCTCCGCCCAGTTCACGCCTGCACTGAAACACTCCCCCTGTACAACACCGTTTTGGCAACACACACTAGCGCTTTCTAGAGAGATAAAAAAAACAAAAAACAGGGAGACTGTCAAACAGATGCATAAATAAACACTTATCCACATTATTTTTTTCCTTCCCCCTCCCCCTCTCCCCCTCCCCCTCTCCCCCTCTCCAGGTGCAGTCGCTGGTGCTCCCACAGGTGGTGGTTCAAGTAAGTAACAACAAGCCAAGCAGATGCTGCCGATTCCACATCCTCCGTCGCTCTATCCTTTTCTCTTTTATTCCTCCCTTCGTTCCATACATACCTCTATCATTTCTTCTCTTTGTTCTTCATCCAGCTCCCTCTCTTCCTGTTTTGTTGGTTACAGCACCGGTCTGGTCTTCTTTATTATAAATTGGCCTCACTCCGCTGTCTCCACGGCAGCACCTCGGTGTCCTTTTCATCCCACCTATACTAACTTCCACAGTTCAGTCTCTCTTTATGTTAGATTGAAGTGGTGGAGAGGGATAGGAGAAGTAGGGAGAATGATATGGGGGGGAGAAGCTGGGAAAAGGATGAGAGAGAGATGAGGTGAGAGAGAGATAAAGAGATGACAGATAAGGAGTGGAAGAAAGAATGAATGTGAAAAGAACGAGGGGAGAGCAAGGGTGAAGGCGCGCTGTAACGCAGTGTGTGTGTGTGTGTGAGTAAAAAAGAGACAGAGGGAGGGGGGAGACCTTGGGAATGCGCAAGTGATTTCTAATACAGTGTGTGTGTGTGTGTGTGTGTGTGTGTATGTGAGAGAAAGAGAGAGAGAGGAAAAAGGGAGCAAGTATGAAAGGGAGCGAGAGAGCAGGGGAATGTGTAAATGTGCTGTAATGTGGCGTGATTCCGGGTGAGGAGCTCCTAGAGGAATGAATAAAAGGGAATGTGATTAGGGATTCTCTCTGTGAAGACGCTCTAAGCTCGGAGCGCTTAGATGGAAACAGTGGGCAAAGTGGCAACATCAGACCTGACAGACAGCACTGGGCTGTCACTGGGTTCCAGGACGGACGAGGCCATCGTTGCTTTTCCTAAAATACTGAATATCATAAGTGGCACCCCATAGGATTGAAAAGAGGACGTCAACTGGGCTGTTGTTAGAACAGACATGCAAAACTACCATAATTAATAATATTAGTAGTAGTATTAAAACTAGTCTTGGCATCATTATTTCTGTGGATGTTTTGGGGGTGTGGAGATGCGTTGTGGGTTTTTTTAACATGGAATCTGCTTTCTCTATCAAGGCTGACACCAGTACCTATATAACCCCATCCACCACTGCAGAATCAATCCTCACTTCAACCCAGAAAGCCTCCCCTTCTAATACTTAGAAAGGTGCGTACCTTCAGAAGGTAGTGAGATATCCACAAGAAGGTAGTGGGATGACAGATCCAGAAGAAGGTAGTGGGATGAGATATCCAGAAGAAGGTAGTGGGATGACAGATCCAGAAGGTGACAGATCCAGAGATAGTTGTGCAGATCTGTGGTTTAGTGGTAACACTCCCTGTAACGTAGCAACTGATAAAATAAACGCCTGACTCTCTGCTTTCTCCCCTCTGCTCTTTCCCCAATCTACTCTCCATTGTTCAACCATTTCCAAAACTGTTAAGATGGAGTGGTCATCTTGTCTGCATAAATCGTGTCACAGTTTCCCTTTCCATTTCCTCTGAAAACTGGAAAATCTACTTGGGGACCCTGCTGAGGGTGCTTTTAAACATGACTCCCCGACACGACCCAGGTTCAGCACCCTCCCTACTGTAACCGAGGCAGCGCTGTTACATGGATACAGTTAGGGGTAAATGACGTTGCCTGGTCTTGATGAATGTTTGCCTTATGGCTTATATAAAACTTACAAACATGGAGCAAATTACAGAGAACCTGATCCACACCCTCAGACTGAGGCAAACATTCATTTTTTAGCAGGACACATAGCACACCACACAACTACACTTTCGGGCAGGTCTGTGAATGTCCTTGAACTCCAATGAACATCTGTGGGGAGACCTGAAGATCGCAGTTCACTGACACTACCCATTTGACAGAGCTTCAGAGGATCTGCAAGGACGAGTGGGAGAAACTGCCCAAATCCAGTGGCCTCGTTTATCAAGCGATAAATCACACACTTTGCGTAGAAATGATTACACGCATGGTTTACACACAGATATGTGTGTACGCACGCTTGATAAATGAGGCGGCTGGTGTGCAATGCTGGTAGAGGCAAACCAAAGAAGACTCAAAGCTACCAGAGATACAGCTTTCTGCAATGTGCTGAAAAAAATTGGAATACTTATGTACCTGCGATATTTCAGTTTTTTATTTTTAGGAAATCGGTACAAATGTCTAAAAACATATTTTGGTATTGACATTATGGTTTATTGTGTCTAGATTGATGGCAAAAAGAATAATTGTAATCAATTTTATGTCAATAACACAACAAAATATGGAGAAAGTGAAGGGGTCTGATTAGGTTCCGAACCGGACAAAATCGGTGTTTTAATCATGTTATTTGGCATGTACTCAATAAAACTATAAATACAGTTTTTATTTCATTTCATGAGCTGAAATGAAGATCATGAAATAATAAAGCTCCCAATGTGAACATGGTGAAGTTCTTATGGAGGCTCACCTTCTGATGGAACTGAAACAGGCCAGGCTGTGTCGGTCAGTACAGCATGGAAAGCTGCTCATCCAATCAGTCTCCAGGATCCAAACAACCATTTTTATAATGGTGCATTATCATTAAAAGTGCATTATCTGTTGTCGAGCCATCATCTTGGTTAACATGTTAGATGTGGCTACTGGGTAGTCCATTTATAGCAGATCGGGCGTTGTGCTACAGATGTACTGGGCTCATTCCTTGTGACTCACTGTATGAGAAGTTCCGATCCGACAGGACCAAACACACAAACTGTCAAGACTGTTAATAAAAAGTGGTCTTCAGATCCAGGTCTTGCTCCAACCGACAACATCCCAGCTATATTTAAACCTGACATGTCGAGAGCCAGAGCGTTGCTTGTGTTACTCCGGAAAAGCACTTACGATGTGGGAAGAAGGGAGAGGCCGGAGAAGGGAATGTCGGGAACGTTGTCTGTGATGTTGCTGGAATGGTCTTTGAGGAAATCCCTTAAGTGCTCTTCTTGAACAGCGCAGCACTTTTAGGTATTTTTATTTTCAACGTCAGGAGCTCCATAGAGTCAGTGATAAGCCGCGATTGAGGAGCAGCTGACTGAAGCTTTAAAACGAAACAGTCAAAATCCCTTTAGGGACTCTTCAAAGCCCACTGTGTGTGAATCCAGGTTAGATAGTGACACAAATGTGCATTGTCGCATTCCTTGCAAAGACTTCAGATGATTTGGTTATTGGACATACTGCACATTTTATATGGCGTAGTAAGTACTGTGTTTCATTTTCAACACCACAGGGATAGCTATGTTGCTGTTAAAGGAAGTTTAACATAGTCTAAGTACTAGCGTTAGGGTACATAGGGTACTAGCGTTAGAAAGTCAATCCAGTTGGAGATTGGACACGACCAGCGCCTGTTTCCTTGAGATGCTGTTCTGCGCACCACGTTTCTGCTGAACTGTTATTGTCCTGCTTCTGGCCCGAACTGCTAGCTTGCGTGATTCTCGCCAATTCTCCTTCAACCTCTCTGATCAACGAGCTGTTTTCGTGCCCAGTACTCCCCGCTGACTGGGTGTTTTTGTTTGTTGCTCCATTCCCTGTTAACCTTCGACACTGTCATGAGGGAAAAGCCCAGGAGGACGGCCATTTCTGAAACACTGGAATTGTTTCACAGATCTGCCCTGAAGGCAGAAGTTAAAGTAATTGGTTGACTCAGTGGAGAGGGCGGAGCTTGCATCTCAAAACAGCAGAATCCCCCAGAAGGAATATGGGCATATGTTTTAATATAGACATATGTCTACAAGCCATGCATGCGCACACACAACACAGGCTCATATACGCTTGCTAGTTCAGCAACTGTCTCCTGTATCCTTGTCTGTTTCCTAGGGAAAGGCCAATAGGATTGACCATGTATGAAGCCCAGCGTACTCGTTACCTAAAACCAACACAGTCCGTGGGAGGACAGACATTCAAACAACCATCCCGTCGCTCATTTGGGTGTCGTTAGGCGTAGTGAGAATGTGATCTCGGTCCCTCCCTAAATGACAGTACCGACGTTAACGTCACACGAGTGACTGCCTGGTGGCCTGTGGTAACAGATGACAGGGCGCCCAGACTGACAGGTGGCATTACAGTTTACTGGCATCATTTGTCTTGCATACATTAACTCAAACAAGTGACAAATTGTCTCATTATGCGCAAATGTCTTTGTGCGACAGGAAAGAATCCTGGACTTGGTGGATAGGAGTGTGCTTTGTGTGTGTTTTGTGTGCACGTGCATGTACATTTGTGTGTGGATACGTGCATAAATGTACATGAGCGCTTGCATATAGGAGTGTGTCATATGTGACAGTCTGTCTAGCAGACACACGTCATCGCCAGGTTATGTAATTATCCAGGTCAGAGTCATTCTGTCACACTGAGGTGGTGTGGTTTTGGCAGAAGTCCAAAGACATCACCGTTATACATCTATCACACATCAATGATTTTAGCCGGGGCCATCCTTGAAAACAAGACAGACGTCAATAAATCACAGCATGTAAACCTGGAAAATTAGCTGCAGTTAATTCTAACCCTCTCTCCTCTCTTCTGACTAGAGCCGGCCAGCCCCACGACCGGGTCAGGAGACACAGACCTCAGCTCCCTGACCCCTGACACCCTGACTGAGGCTGCAGGTGGGGAGAGTAGACTTGTGGAGGGCATAGTGCAACTACCACCTATAGCATAGTCATCCACAGGCTGTAGTCATCCACAGGCTCTAGTCATCCGCAGGCTCTAGTCATCCGCAGGCTCTAGTCATCCGCAGGCTCTAGTCATCCGCAGGCTCTAGTCATCCGCAGGCTCTAGTCATCCACAGGTTGTAGTCATCCACAGGCTGTAGTCATCCACAGGCTGTACAGGCACAGTAAAGCCATAAGATGTATTGCAGGTGTAGGAGGTATTGGCCTTTCAATGTGGCCCGGTCATCAGTGCATGCATGATAACCTCCTAAAGCCACTATACTGAATTCAAATGCTGAAGAGGACTCAGTGTTGCACAGCAGTCTGTACTGCATCCTCTGCAGTAAACTAAAAACAACTGGTCTCTGCAGTAACACACACACCCCCCCCCCAGGTGGGGAGAACAGAGTGCTGTGAGATTTCACTGCTTCCTGTACTGAAAGAGTTAACAAGACAGCTTTTGGCTTTAGTCTGTCTGAGCAGTGTGAACTCATTGTGCATTACACTTAGCTGTGTGTGTGTGTGTGTGTGTGTGTGTGTGTGTGTGTGTGTGTGTGTGTTTGCTAGTCAGAAAAATAAGTACAGTAAAGCTTGGCATTCTTTGAATAGTCTAAGGTATCATTCAGACCAGTTCTCTTCCATGGCCTTGCACACTCTCTGTCTCCTCAAGAGCCACCCCTTTTAACCAAGGCCCCAGCTGACTTCACCACCACTTGCTCCACCATGGAGCCCCGCAGTACAGACTCCAAGCCCCCCATCACTGACATTTTGCCACCCCGAACAGCCACCCCCACCCTCACTGATAGCCCACCTTCACTTATAGTGAAGGAAACTATGCCCATGACTGCCACAGAGACCACGCCCTTTTCGACAATCCCTAAGCCTATCAGCGAGGAGTCCGCACCCCCTCAACCATTCGTGAAGGAGCTTAAGTCACCTGCCCTGACCAAGAGCCTTCTTCCACTCACTACCAACCCACCCGCAACGGAGCTACCTGAGCCAGTAGTTACCGAAAGTGATGGTAAGACACAGTAGTAAATTAGAATGGTAGTTTAGAATAGATATTCTGCTGCAGTGAATCTTCTGGAAAAGATATACCACCGTTCAAAGGTTTGGGGTCACATAGAAATGTCCTTGTTTTCAAAAGAAAAGCACCTTTTTTGTCCATTAAAATAACATCAAATTGATCAGAAATAGAGTGTAGACATTGTTAATGTTTAAAAATGACTATTGTAGCTGGAAATGGCTGATTTTCAATACAATATCTACATAGGTGTACAGAGACCCATTATCAGCAACCATCAGTCAGTCCTGTGTTCCAATGGCACGTTGTGTTTGCTAATCCAAGTTAATCATTTTAAAATGCAAACTGATCATTAGAAAACACTTTTGCGATTATGTTAGCATCGCTGAAAACTGTTGTGCTGATTGAAGTAGCCATAAAACTGGCCTTTAGACTAGTTCAGTTTCTTCAGCATCAGCATTTGTGGGTTCGATTACAGGCTCAAAAATTGTATTATTTTAATGGACAAACAAGTGACCTCAAACCTTTGAACCGTAGTGTATGAAAATACTTCCTGATTATTTTTAAGGATTTCTGTGGTATTGCTTCATAGAAATATCATCTATTTGTCATATGACTGGCTTTCCTCAGAACGAATGCCTGGTACAAAAAGCATTTTTAAAATGTGGAAACATAATATTATATTACTCAATAATCACATCTGATGTGAAAGCCGTTCATTTATTTTAAATAATGATACTGAAACGTAATTATTGTGGGCTAGCTAAGAGAGAGAGAGAGAGATCGCTAAAGTGAGAATGACAGTGAAAGAGAGAGAAGGAAGGAGTAAAGGATGGTGGGAGAGTATCAATAGTCATAATAAAGGTCCTTGTTCACTTTTCAACACGGTTCAAAGACACCGGATCCCTGTGGATAGAGCGAGAGAAATAGAAAGGAAAGGGAGTGGGAGGGAAAGAGTGGGTAGGCCAAAACAAATCTCACCCATTCGTATCATCAGCCAGAATGGTTTTACACTGCTCATGAACGGAGCAAGGGCCATACTTGGTAAGGCTTGCTTTCAGCAACGGTCTACGTTCACAATTTGCTTCATAACTCCACTTTCTCCTTCACATTTTCCCCTCGGTACTTTACCCTTCAAATCCTTTACTATTTATACAGCCACCTTATTGTCACATCCATATTAGGAAGTCAAATATTCAGTAAAACTGTCATGATTTTCTAATATGGAAGCTGTATTTCACCTGTATGATTGACGTCAGGGTGTTTTGGTGACAGGATGACAGGCTGGCAGACTCTGCGAACATGTTTCCCTGGGGAGGCCGTGTGTTTTAGGTGTGCCATGTGGGGAGTCAGGAGAGTGTTGCTGTGCTGGCTCTCAACCAAACTTCTGCCACTGACCAGAGCAGACGATCTGAAAGCTCCATCACCACTCTTCTCTGCTAAGCCTGCCTCAGCGCGTGCGCATGCACGCACGCACGCACACACACACTTTCATGAATTCAGCCCCAGCTCTGCGTGTCAGACTGAACATGTAGAGCTGACTTGCTTATTGAGATTAATGCCAGTAGGGCTGTGAAGCGCTATCTCCCCCAAGGTAGTGTGGGTAACTGAGATTAAATGCATTTACGCTTTCTGTTGTGCTAGATCAGCCAGTGTAACATCAGTGTCCCTAAGAGCTCAGCCGACCCTCCCCCTAGGTAGGATGTATTTGTGTGTGTGGGTGTATACAGGAGCGTGTGGCTTTCCTGTGTGTGTTTGTTCATGTGTGTCTGCGTGTGGGTGTGTGCGTGCGTGCATGCGTTAGTCTGTGTGCGTGCGTGCGTGTGTGCGTGCACGCATAAGGAACCATCGGCTAACTACCTAATTGAAAAATGAGGAACGAGGACAAGAGACGGGCTTGAGTGGGGGTGGGAGGATCACAACGAGGCATGATGGCTGGGAGCCAGTTGTGTGAAGCGGGGGGGGGGGTGTCTCGGGAACAGCTGTCAGCGTCCCCTCCCTCTGGGGCTCAGCAACAAAAATCTGTACCAGGATCAGTGCATGTGGAGGGCGGACCGCCTGGGGGGGGAACCTCTGGGAGTGTGTTCGCTAAATGACCCTCATGATAGGGAGAATAGAGGGCTTGTGTGTCTCAGTCACATAAAATACATATGCTCACATTGTATAGATAGGCAGATGGCTAAGTAGTATGTCTATAGGAGATTCTTAAACAGCTGTATTCAGTCAACTGATTCTCGTTCAAAGTTCGGGACCTACGTGAATTGGTACAAAACAAAACACTACGAATTAGCCAAACAAAAGCTTTTGTGGCTGTGGACTACATCCCCACATTACTTCTGAGGTAACCCAGGATAGAAATTTAAAGATTCTGAAAAATATTTTGTATTTCCTATGGAGCCATACACTGTGAGTGACATAGAAATCACACCTGGTCATTGATTGATCCGAGGCCTGGTCATCTTGAATGGATCGTTTCAAAAAGAATGTTCCCCAAGTACAGCTTCCCTCCCCACTTCCCTTGGCTGATTAATAATTTCTGTGTTGGAGGTCAGATTGTTAGAGCTCCTTGAACACCCTGCTCTGCTTAACCCTCGCTGCATGTACTCCAGTAGGAGGCTGCAATGTATTCTGTACAGCTGCTAACAGTGAAGAGGGAGATGATGTGACAGAAACCGATGTTGCCTCTGAAAAAGCGAAGGAAGAAGAGATGACGGAAAAAGACAAGGGTGCAGAGACCAAAGAAGGTATTGCTTTGGGGTGCTGAGGCCGCAGTAGTGGGAGGTCTAGTATCGAAGTACTGTATTGCTATGTGTTTTGTAGAGACATTATTATCGGACCGTACAGAATTACATCTCTCAGTGTTCACAGTCACCTCCATAACCACTAAAGCAGAAGACGATGTGAAGAGTGACTCTCCTACTATTGAACTAGAGGATGGAGCAGATGAGACAGAGGAAGTAGTTGTGACAGAGAAAAGGACTGAAGAAGGTACAGGCCTAACATTTGCACATTACTTATTTGTTGCTGCGTTGTTGTAAACAAATAGAGTTATTATATAGTACTCATTATCAGGTAATGAAATGAACAGCAGTGATAAAATAGGGCCTATAAAGTTTGTTGGGTCATTCCATTGAGTGTCATTAGCGTTGTTTTTGTTTTATTTTGAAATTGTGCACAAATATTGCATTTTAAAAGCATTTAAATTGCATAAAGAATTCAGTTAATTTGTTTTTTTATTATGATTAAAGTCTTGCTACTGTGTCAGAATTCAATATTTGGACATGTCCTTCCCATCGTTTCTGTCACATTTAGGACGATTTCTATCCACTTAATTCCAAAATGTCTACCATCATTACATTTATATTTTAATAGTTTAGCAGATGCTCTTATCCATGATAAAGCCCTGGTAATTTTGTTGATTTGGCAGTCATTTCGGATTTAAAATGATTAGTGATTAATTTACAGTCCCTCATTTAAAGGTTTACTCTGGTGTGGGAACCCAATGCTTGTTTTAATATGGTCAAACTATTCTTTCCGAATATAGTTTATACCTAAATATAGTTTAGGTATAATTCTTATTTTTCTAAACAAACACTGAACATCTAAGCATTATCAGTGATAATCTGGAGAGCTAGTTCTACTACTTTTGGCAATGGTGTTGGTGGTTTGTGCTAGAAGACTGAGTGGGACATTTTACATTAAACAGTTTGTCATCTAGCAGACATCCAGAGTGACATAGAATTGAAGTGCATTCGTCTTGAGATAGCTAGGTAAGACTACCACACAACCCAATAGTAGAGAGTACATTTTGCTCAGAGCTCAGTCAGTGCTAAATGGAAAAAAATAGAAGCTTGTGCACACGAAAGCTTTAAATCCACTTGTCATGAGGGGATTCATGGCTGATTGAAGATGAAGTTGTCAGCCCTGTTACGGTCAACCCTGTTTCTTTATTTGACACTCAGTAAGCACTTAATATAGCTTTAATAATGTATAAATTTGAACATCTCTTTAATGATGGAATGTTAAAATTACACTTCTTAAAAAAGTACACCCCCTAAAAAAGGCACAGAATCGGTGAAACAGCCTTGTTATCGTCATGGTTCATATTAGCATGCCATTAGCTAATTGAGATGCTACTATGACGAAGTAGCCAACATTGCTGTATTCCCTATGGGCCTCCGTCTAATGGTAAACCTATAGTGTTTTCTGAGAGTCTTTACATCTCACTGAAACTTGCACACAGCCGCCCCAAAGCCTCAAGCAGAGGACTCTGTGAAAAGAGGAAAGCCCTCTGGGAGAGTGGAGCAGATGGAGGAGCTGGAGGAAAAGAAAAAGAATGAGAAGACAACCGAGAAGGAGAGAAATAAAGGTTATAGCTCTCTAGCTGTTAAAGACGTGAATTATTTTTGATTTTCCAACTGCCTTTCTGCAGAGTGACCTGTAGTTTGTAGTTCGTAGTGGCAGTACCAGTGAACCAATAATGAGGTGTCCGTGTTTGGGATCCTTTCTCACCCTCACAGTCCCTCCCCAAACTTGGGCAGAGGTCCCCCTCCCTGAGGGGGAGAAGGAGGGAGTGGTGCAGAAAGAAAAGGAGGCTGAGGCAGAAGGTATTTTGAAAGGACTGCATTAGGAAGCCGTTTTAACTTACTAAACCCAATCCGTTGAGTACATTAGTGTCATGGATTGGTGAATGATAAACAGACAGGTAGCGAGATGAACAATGACATAAACCAATAAATGATGTGACCCTCTGGTGTTCATCGTTCCTCCAGTGCCTGAGGTGGAAGAGACGGTTGGCAGAGAGGATGCTAGGAGACCCTTTGATAAAGAGGAGGGGGGAGAGGACACAGAACCAAAGACCAAAGGTATCCGAGTAGGACTAGTGTGTAGTTTGTCAGTTTGTATAGAGATGTATGGTTCAAAAGCAGATACAGTGGATATAAAAAGTCTACACACCCCTGTTAAAATGCCAGGTTTTTGTGATGTAAAAGAATGAGACAAAGATAAATCATGTCAGAACTTTTTCCACTTTTAATGTGACCTATAATGTGAACAATTCAATTGAAAAACAAACTGAAATCTTCGAGTGGGAAAAATGAAAAATAAAAACCTTACAATAACCTGGTTGCATAAGTGTGCACACCCTCTTATAACTGGGGATGTGGCTGTGTTCAGAATTAACCAATCACATTCAAACTCATGTTAAATAGAAGTCATTACACACCTGCCATCATTTAAAGTGACTCTGATTAATCACAAATAAAGTTCAGCTGTTCTAGTAGGATTT
>JACXGI010016458.1:0-15951 GCA_016801175.1 Esox masquinongy
CCCCCCCCCCCCCCCCCCCCCCCGGCCTACACTGCTTTGGGGATTATACAAGACAAAGGGTTGTGATTCAAACACGTTTAATGAGAAAAGGTTGTTCACATTGTCACATCCTGCTGGATGCTCTTCACTGCAGCACTGTAAACCCTGAAGTCATCTTGCAGTGGCGTGTCCCCCTCCGTCACACCCAACATCCTTTACCAATTTAGGGACAAAAGTTGACTATTGTTCCCAGCTTTAAAGATCTCTCGACCATAATCTGAGATAACTGTGCAATGGTTAATTATATTCAAAACCACCTCAAGCCTCAGCCTCTTTTGGCTGTTTTCCAAGTCAGTAAGCTCAATCTCCATACATAAATGAAGTGTGTATCCACCATTCTCTGCACCGAGATACATTACAGCTTTAACGCAAACCCTACAGTCCGAAGGCCTTTCTGCTACACTTCTTTCAGAAGATTCCCTCAATTACATATTAGCTTGGACTCCATCGTAAAAACCAACTGGTTGGGCCATGTTTTCGTTATGCTGGAAGGCAGATTGCCAAGGAAGGTGCTGAATGGCCAGCTACATGAAGCCTTATGCCCAGCAGAAGCAGTTGAAACACCAAACCAAAATCTATCTGAAGAGGTGCAAAATCCACTCATCATGTGTAGAGGATGTGGACTCTTGTCGAACACTCTGCCGTTCACAACCTACAGGAATTAGGGTCAAGGAGGTCAAACACCTTCAGACAAAGTATGCAGAAACACGTGGCTGCCACTGCCCCCCTGCAACCAAGCTGTGCCCTGAATTCAGTATTCGTAATCCCAGTTGCCAAATGTCAATGAAGGAAGAAAACATTCATCATATGGCTTGATGGACAACCAGAAACAGCTTAGCCTGCTTACAGTGCACTGCTGCATTAACACTGACCGGTCGGGGAAAATCACAAGAAAGCCAGAACACATTAAGTGTCTCCAGATTTTACATTTACATACCTGAGAAATTTAGTTTGTAAAACCTTGGCATCTTTATGTTGAAGCATTTCCCACCCTACTCCACTCAATTATTTTTGTCAAAGCATCAACCTTTGAATAATTTTTCGGCTCAGAGTATAAAATGCTGACCGGCTTTTATTTCTCCCATGTTACAAGATATTGTAGCTGTAGCGTAAATGAAACATGCATCACTGCCAAACGGTCAGCACCAGATGTCTGGTATTATTACCAAATCATACAAGTATTATCTCTCTCATTGATGTGGAAGTTATACAGAACCATTGGCTTTCCTGCTGTCATTTCTGGAAGCCACTCCGGGGTGGCTTCCAGAAATTATGCCACAAAAGCCATTTCAGTACCTCTATTCAAGAGTCAGTGCTTGACAGGTCAGCAAAAGTGCAAAGGCCTGCTTTGGTTAATTCTGCCGTTCCCACGGGGGCGAGGAGAGACCAAGCAGGAAGACAACACCACAAAAGCAAACAAATATGGTCGAGCCCGACAAGACAGACCAACAGAAGTGGTGGTGAAGTGAGCAGGGAACCAGGGACAGGTGGGCAAGTTGATGGGGCCCAGGGCCTGGATGGAATGCCCAGGCTGCAGCTCAGAGATCGATTTGTAGTCATTAGCAGGCAGACCCGTGGAAGACGAAGGAAAAGAAACTGAGGGAAGACGCTCTTTCAACCTTTCAGCAAAGCATCCATATTCATGCTTATCTAAATGACTCCTCCTAAAGACACCGCTGTTGCAGCACTGCCACCTGCTGAGACGAAGGGGATCCTAGTATATAGTAGGAATAATAATGATGCTTTTCATAGAATATCAAGGGAAAAAACAAACATGCAATATGTTATGAAAGATCAACCAGTAGGGGCCAAGTCTCTGCATGCTAAATCCTCTGACGATGGAAAGGGTCAGGACATTGCTTGAGAGGAGAGCGGTGATCTGAGGTAGATGTTGCTGATGGAGTCAGTTGATGATAGAGGACAAGTCTGGAGAACTGAGGTCTTATAGCGGCTGGGCTTGTCTTTTCTTTATATGGACACATTATGGACATGTTTCACCACAGATGTTGTTTTTATACCCAATGATTAGCTTTCAGTTTATTTTAAGTTATTACTTATTACTTCATTATAGTTTTCTATAGACACACCTCTTGTTTAGGTTTGTTTGTCTTTAGTTAAATGTCAAACTTTTCAATCATCAATTTCTGTCCAATAATGTATTTTGATTCTTTCAAAACAAACTTGCAGAACATATCTTTATTGATTATGGATTTCCAATATCATGTGCATTGTAGCTAGTCAATGTGTTTTTCAATTATTGGCTATGGCTCTTCCTAGTTATTTCTGAATTCACTATGTCAAAGTAATCTCACAAACTACAGACCTGCTGTTCATAATAAAGTTGACAATGTTACTATACAGTTAGGTCCGGAAATAATTGGACACTGACACAAGTTATGTTAATTTGGCTGTTAACCAAAATGTCTAAATAATGAATACGGGCTTAAAGTGCACTCTCTCAGCTTTAATTTGAGGGTATTCATATCCAAATTGGAGAAAGGGTTGAGGAATCACAGCTCTTTAATATGTTTTTTTCAAGGGACCGAAAGTAATTGGACAATTGACTCAAAAGCTGTTTTATAGAGAGCTGAGGGCTATTCCTTCGTTATTTCTTCATCAATTAAGCAGGTAAAAGTTCTGGAGTTGATTCCAGGTGTGGCATTCGCATTTGGAAGCTGTTGCTGTGAACCCACAACATGCGGTCAAATGAGCTCTCAATGCGAGTGAAACAGGCCATTCTTAGGCTGCAAAAAAAAATCCATCAGAGAAATAGCAGGAGGAGTGGCAAAATCAACAGGTTGGTACATTCTGAGAAAAAAAGAATGCACTGGTGAGCTCTGCAACACAAAAAGGCCTGGACATCCACAGAAGACAACAGTGGTGGATGATCGTAGGATCCTTTCCATGGTAAAGAAAACCCATCCACAACATCCAGCCTAGTGAAGAACACTGTCCAGGAGGTAGGCATATCATTATCCAAGTCCACCATAATAGAAAGACCTGATTAGACTTTGCCAAAAAACATCTAAAAAAACCAGCCCAGTTCTGGAACAGCATTCTTTGGATAGATGGAACTAAAATCAACCTGTACCAGAATGATGGGAAGAAGTAAGTACGGAGAAGGATGGAACAGCTCTTGATCCAAAGCTTATCACATCATCTGTAAAACACGGTGGAGGCAGTGTGATGGCATGGGCATGCACGGCTTCCAATGGCACTGGGTCACTAGTGTTTATTGATGATTTGACAGACGACAGAAGCAACTGGATGAATTCTGAAGTTGTATAGGGATATATTTTCTGCTCAGATTCAGCCAAATTCAGCAAAGTCAATTGGACAGATGGACGCTTCACTTTGCAGATGGGCAAAGACCCAAAACATACTGCAAAAGCAATCCAGGAGTTTTTTAAGGCAAAGAAGTGGAATATTCTGCAATGGCCGGGTAAATCACCTGATCTCAACCTGATGGAGCATACATTTCACTTGCTGAATACAAAACTTGAAAACAAGACCCACAAACAAAAACAACTGAAGTCAGCTGCAGTAAAGGCCTGGCAAAGCATCACAAAGGAGGAAGCCCACCATTTGGTGATGTCCACGCGTTCCAGACTTCAAGCAGTCATTGCCTGCAAAAGATTTTCGACAAAGTATTAAAAACAAACATTTTATCTATGATTGTGTTAATTTGCCCATTTACATTTGAGCCCCTGAATTTAAAGGGACTGTTTATGAAAATGGTTGCAATTCCTAAAGGTTTTATATAATATTTTTGTTCAACCCCTTGAATTAAAGCTGAAAGTCTGCACTTCAATTGCATCTCAGTTGTTTCATTTCAAATCCATTGTGGTGGTGTACAGAGCCAAAATTATAAAAATTGTCAGTGTCCAAATATTTCCGGACCTAACTGTATTATTACCACATCCTAAATATGACGTGACAGTACTGTACTTCTCTGGTATTGTGTCCGTATATGGAAATTCCCAGCCTCTGCAGGATGTATCAGTCTTATTAAGATTCTGGCAGCTCCATGTAAGACTGACACATTTCCCATTGAGGGTGGGATTATCATAATAGTAACACTGTATACAGGTTTTCTGTACATCTTGTCCTAGCTGGCTGAGTGTCTGTTTCACCTTGTATATCTACAACCACGTTTCCATAAAAGTTGGGACGCTTCGTAAAATGCAGAATGCAATTATGTGCAAATCATTTATGTTTATATTTAATTTAAAATAGTACAAAGACAACATATCAAAATGTTGAAATTCGGAAATGTTATGGTTTTGGGAAAAATACGTGCCCATTTTGAATTTGATGCCAGCAACACATTTAAAAAAAGTTGGGACAGGGGAATGTTTACCACTGTGTTGCATCACCTCTTCTTTCAACAATACTCTATAAGTGTTTGGGAACTGAGACCAATTGCTGTAATTTTGAAAGTGAAATGTTTTCCCATCCTTGCTTGATATAGGATTGCAGCTGATCAACAATTCTGGGTTTCCTTTGTCGTATTTTTCATTTTATAATGCGCCAATTGTTTTCAATAGGGGACAGGTCTGGACTGCAGGCAGGCCAGTTTAGCACCTGGACTCTTACTACGGAGCCATGCAGTTTGGATACGTGCAGAATGTGGTTTGGCATTGTTTTGTTGAAATTAGCAAGGCCTTCCTTGAAAAACAAGTCGTTTGGATGGCAGCATATGTTACTCCAAAACCTGTATATATTGTCCCTTGCATACAGAGATTTCTCCAGATAGTATGTACTGTAGATGATGAGATGATGAGATCCCCAAACTCTTTGCAATTTAAGAAGTTTTATTCTTAAATTGTTGCACTATTTGCCCACGCAGTCTTTCACAGAGTGGTGAACCCCTCCCCATCCTCACTTCTGACAGACCCATCCTCACTGGAATGGTCTTTTAATACCCAATCATGTTGCTGACCTGTTGCCAATTGACCTAATAAGCTGTGTGATAATCCACCAGGTTTAGTTTTTTAGTATTACACCACTTTTCCAGTCTTTTGTTGCCTCAGTCCCAACTTTTTTGAAATGTGTTGCTGGCATTAAATTCAAAGTGGGCATATAAAATGTGAAACTGAAACAATAAAATGTCTCAGTTTCAACATTTGATATGCTGTCTCTTACTATTTTCTATTGAATATAGGGTTTGAATGATTTGCACTAGGCTAGCTTGAGAACTTGGTATGTATGGACGAATAGCCTAGCTCCATGGCTAGCTAAGCTAACCTGGTTAGCAAAACTTTTCTTGTAGTTCTTGTCGACAAAAATCTTGCTGGTAAATCATTGCATTCTGTTTTTTTTTACATTTTTGCAGCAACCCAACGTTTTTGGATATAATATTTGGGTTGAAGCTGTTAAATCTTTCCCTTCTCTCTTCCCTCCTCCCTTTCCCTCTCCCTCACGCTGTAGGAGATCAGTGACACCGAGATCATGGAGCTGGCCCACAGTGCTTTGGGGAGGATGACAGTGATTCGTCAAATCTTCCCACTCTGGAGGGACAGCAGTGCACGCTGCATGAGAAACAACCACCGCATCTCATCCCTCCTCTGTGACCCCCTGGAGGGATTCGTGCAGTTACTGGAGGTCAGTTCAAGTGGCTTTTTCTGACAGACTTCCGTCATGGGCTGTGATCTTAAAGCCCGGATGTCAAATCTGTTTTTTGATCATTTAACCTATGTAACCAGGGCGCATGTTCCAAGTTATTGTTGGTCAGATTTGGTCAGAGAACAATGTCTGTCCCCACTCCCTCACATCTTTATTAATATGTTAAGGATCAATAATAGGGAAAAAGTAATCATGAAAAATGATCTATGTGTATAGACGGAATGTTCCCATGGTTCCTATGTTTACATTTGCTTTTATCTGATGCTGCCTCCGGGGTGAAGTCAGTGAACCCCATCACGTATCTCGTCAGTGACAGCCCCAGATTGACAGAGCCCTCTGTTTGTTCAGAGTATCACAGAACCTGTGACCTCCGGGCCCCTGGGGGCCAACAGCACAAGAAGTTGATCTTGCATTGAGTGACAATAGATGATGAGATGTTCCACCCGACTGGGCTATTGACATGTGCAGGGAAACAGTGACAGGTGTAGGGAGCCTGGAGGAAGATTTGGAGGATTAAGTTGAGAACATAGAAACAGAATCACTAGAAGGGGTTCTAAGGAGGAAATTGTGTTGTCTTTTAACACAGCTTCATAATCAGAAATTGTCATTTGATTATTAACAATTATAAGGACTAGTATGTGGATTGTTACTGGTAGTAGTAGAAAACAGTGGCTATGATATTATTACCCAATAATTCAAAAAGAAGACTCAAATGGGATCCTTTTTTTTTTTTAACCAAACTGCCCACTGTAATTCTTCTTTCCCCTCAATAAATCAGCCGCTATCACATAAGACTGTAGGTTTTTATACTGGGCGTGAATATATTTCATCATGTCCCGGCAATAACAGCCTACAATGAAAACTCGAGATTGCCTCCCAAATGTGTAATTTCTGTCACCATAATATTTGAATTGAGGAAGTGTGATCATAACCGTTATTTCAGCGATCTGCACTGGACATTCTAAATGCCACCAGCCTGCTGATGTTAGCTAAACAGCGCAATTGCACTTTGTGTTTTTTAGGCAATGGATGAGATGTCAATTCCAAGCGTTTTGTTCAGTTGAAGCGCTGCTTTCCAATCTATTAATGGTTAATCAAAAAATAAGGATTGAATTAGGATGTCTGCCACCAATCAAATCATTGGAGCAGATTAGTAATCTGGAAGGGGGGGAAGAGAAAGCAAGAGAAAAATCTTTTGGTAAAAAGGGGATGAAAAATTAGGCAATACTTGTGATTGGATGATATCATGTTATTGGATGATCTTAGTTGGTCTACCCCCTAAAAATCACAAACACACACACACACACACACACACACACACACACACACACGAACAAGTTGTGTTTTGTTATCTAGGCACATAGTATTTTTTTTAATAATGTATTTGGCACAAAACTACGCTGTCACAGTTGATGCATGCCGTCTGTTCATATTGCAGGCTATGTGCTGCACGTTGTGGTAAGCATCAATCAGCTGTACTCTTGCTCAACACCTGTCATCT
Organism: Esox masquinongy; assembly: GCA_016801175.1. Taxonomy (NCBI): domain Eukaryota; kingdom Metazoa; phylum Chordata; class Actinopteri; order Esociformes; family Esocidae; genus Esox; species Esox masquinongy. Next base: position 7,166 of record JACXGI010016458.1, read on the forward strand.
CAGACATGTACAACTCTCAAAACACAAGGAGGACGTTTCGGGTTGGAGTAGAATTACCAGAAGACCTTAGAGTTATGCATCTGAAATTATTACTGTCCCACTAAATAAAATATAGAAAAGAATGGCATGGCAGATCCTGACATTATTAATCTTTCTGATTCGATTCGTGTTTCTGCATGTAATAACAGTACCTGTCCTCCCCTCGTAAAATGAATCCCATGCAAATAGGTCTAAGGTCTATGTTGTCTGACTCCATCAAGAAAAATAGCCAACGTGGCCTAGGATGTTCTAAGCCACTGCCTAGGCTTCCAGGGATGTGTAGTACCAGGGATACAGGTATAGTACCAGGGATGCATGTACTGTATAGTACCATGGATACACGTATAGTACCAGGGATACACATATTGGACCTGGGATATGCCTATACTGTAGTACCAAGGATACACATATAATACCAGAGATACCCATATAGTACCTAGGATGAACATATAGTACCAGGATGTATAGTACCAGGATGTATAGTCCCGGGGATACACATATAATACTAGGGATACCCATATAGTACCAGGGATACACATATAATACTAGGGATACACGTATAGTACCAGGGATACATGTGTAGTACCAGGGATACACGTATAGTACCAGGGATACACATATTGTACCAGGGATACACATATAGTACCAGGGATACACGTATAGTACCAGGGATACACATATAGTACCAGGGATACACATATAGTACCTGGGATACATGTATAGTACCTGGGACACATGTATAGTACCTGGGACACATGTATAGCACCTGGGATACATGTATAATACTAGGGATACACGTATAATACTAGGGATACATGTATAGTACCAGGGATACATGTATAGTACCAGGGATACACGTATAGTACCAGGGATACACGTATAGTACCAGGGATACACATAGTACCAGGGATACATGTATAGTACCTGGGATACATGTATAGCACCTGGGATACACGTATAATACTAGGGATACATGTATAGTATCAGGGATACATGTATAGTACCAGGGATACACATATAGTACCAGGGATACACATATAGTACCAGGGATACACGTACAGTACCTGGGATACACGTATAGCACCAGGGATACGTGTGTAGTACCAGGGATACACATATAGTACCAGGGATACACATATAGTACCCGGGATACACGTATAGTACCTGGGATACACGTATAGTATCAGGGATACGTGTGTAGTACCAGGGATACACATATAGTACCAGGGATACACATATAGTACCAGGGATACACGTACAGTACCTGGGATACACGTATAGCACCAGGGATACGTGTGTAGTACCAGGGATACACATATAGTACCAGGGATACACATATAGTCCCAGGGTTACACGTATAGTACCTGGGATACACATATAGTACCTGGGATATGCGTATAGTACCTGGGATACATGTATAGTACCTGGGATATACATATAGTACCTGGGATATGCATAAAGTACTGCAAGGTGGGCTCAAATTCAGCCCAGGACTCTTTCAGAAATTTTTTTCTATGTTTCATAAAATGCCAAAATATATATAAAAAAATAAAATGGCAATATTAAAGATAAGTTGCTAGTTGAAAAGAAAACATGCTTTTAAGTACCTTAATCTTGCATTATCACTTATATAATTGAAACCGAGTATGATGTTTTGCAGTGATTCTGTACCAGTGAGATTAATTAAACATCATAAAAGTATATCCATATAGATGCGTCATAGTTTGCCTCAGAGAGCAACTTTCAGATACCAGACATGGATGCAAAATTATTTTCACACATTTCAGTAGTGTGTTCTCTGCCCCTGAACAGTGTCCTTTGATATTTTTAGGCCCTAGGTGAAAGAGAACACATTTTGGAACAGTGGCTGCAGGGCCTAAAGGAACATAGACCCATTGACTTGAATACAATCCTCCAAATACAATTTTTTGATTGAGAGGACCAGGATTTTGGCGAAATGCTACATAGCCTTTAGTTCTTATGCACTCATTTGTTGTTTTGATTGCAGTCTCCTAACTTCTTAGTTTCCTAAACCCTACTAAACACACGAAAACTCAATAAAACAGATGCCTCAATTTTACAATGGCACCTAAACAGCTAGGCATCATCAATTAAGCCACCCAATGAGATCACACAGATGCCACTGTCTGACATCCCTCCCAAAAGAGTCTATGACCACGTAACTCTTTCAACTCTCTGTGACTTAAAATCCCCCTCATGAGCTAAAAAAAATGCTTCCTTACCAGAACGCTGTATAATTAGCCGTGACATAGCCATCTTCATCGGTATACGGATGCACAGCATTTCACCTTCATCCTGTGGTGTTTTACTTCTTAACTGAGATAGATAGCCCGGAGCCCTTGCTAGAGGCCTCAGAGATCAACAACCTACATGTTGACCTCTGAACCGCCTTATCCAGCCTCAGTCACTCAGACCAGCCTGGCTAACTGCTGTTCTAGAGGCTTCTACTCTCAGACTGCCCTACTGTCGCCATTACTTTATGTACTGTCTGCATTACACTTCGCTGCCTTACTGTTGGTCCAGAGCCGCTCCACACAGCACGTCATGCTCACACTCATTCCAAATGACAGAAGGCATAGTAATTACAACAGAGGGACGTGTGTTATCGCAAATATCACATATCCCGGTCGTGTCCCAGTGAGGGGTGAATCTGTGCGTGTGCTGTTTTGATGCGGATGTGGCTCCGTCAAGTTTGATGTAGTTATTCACGTTGGAGAAATGGGAGATGGCATGAATTGCCAGTGCAGATGAAGTTATTATCATAGCCCTGTGTGATGTCTGCACTTTTTCATCCCTGAATCAGTTGGATTGCGCCCCTGCTTGTCACTGTACATTTGGGTTCTGCTCCAGGACTCTCACTGGGCTCACATCTGGTCAAAGAGGCTTATTGTGTGTGTCAGTTCGATTGCGTGTGTGTGCGAGTGTGTGCGCGTGTGTGTGCGTGAGTGTGTATGTGCGAGCGTGCGTGTGTGCGTGTGAGTGCGAGTGTGTGTGCGCGCATGCATGCGTGTGTGCGTCCATCCGTCCGTCCAGTGGTTCCTAACGTTTCCAGCTGTGTCACTGTGGCTGCTGGTCTTACAGGTCTTAACGATGATCTCCCCTTCAGACCGACATGTGTGCTTCTGCTTACGACCACAGCAGCATACCTCTGTTTTAATAACCTCTGTTTATGCGTGACCTTTCCAAGTCCGTGTGACATGCAGACAGACAATGACCATGGGAAATCCTGGTCCTATTGAGCAACTCAAAGCAGCAGCCCTGCCTAACATAGGAAAGCTCAGTAAAACTGGAGCTTCCATTTTACTGATGTACAACGATTGTTATCTTATGATCTAGTCGCATGTCACTGTCTAATATCTTTCTAATTCGTAATGGTGTTGTTTGTGTTTTTTGCATAATCATAGAGAATTAAAAAAAACAATTTTTTTTTAGAAATTGTGTCAATGACCATGCTAATGTTCTGTATATAACTGTATGGTGTTGTTCTCTTCTTCCTTGTCCACCCCCCCCCTCTTTCTTGTCTGTCCTCTAGGTGTCCAACCTATACCTGTATGATAGTGTGCTGATGCTGGCCAATGCCTTCCACAGGAAGTTGGTAGACAGGAAGTGGCACAGCATGGCCAGTCTTAACTGCATCAAGAAGTCCACCAAGCCCTGGAATGGAGGCTGGTCTATGCTGGAGAACATCCAGATGGTAAAGCACAACACCAGTTCTGAATATGAACCTGTTTCTAATCTTATACAATATTGAATGTGGTTGGTTGACTTTCATTGTATTAAATAACCAAAAGGCTTTTGAGTTACCTATCTTCAAAATCATTGTATATTTTGGCAGGTACAATTAAAATGTTGTTTTTCTCTTGAAATACAGTCAATTTTAGCATTAGACACTTTTTTGCTATTTCATCCTTAATCAGTTAATATTATTTTGGTGAATATTTTTTTTAAAGGAGGAAGTATTAATTTACTCCAAAATACTCAACAAAAAGCTTTTGTTTTTCTAATTGGAAATAAAGCCACCGCAAATTGTCTATTGCCCAATACAGACGAATAACACATTACAGATGAATACAATATGGATGGTAAAACAGAGCTTCTGATTTCATCAGAGCCAAAATGACCAATATGAAAGGAAAGATTTAAGACCTCATTCCATCTAATTGAGGTTACAAGTGTCCTGGCTGAGCATCACATCAAAAGAGAGACTGAGAAGAGTTATTGAACTGACTGGGAGCTGCATGTGTGTGGGAGAGCCAGATCAACTCAACCGCAACTGAACGAAACAACTGGCCGAACACAGGATTGCATTATATTCTACAGAACGAAACAACTGGGCGAACACAGGATTGCATTATATTCTACAGAACGAAACAACTGGGCGAACACAGGATTGCATTATATTCTGCAAGGCACACATGCGGATAAAAAACATTTGAATGTCCATTGTCCAGTGGAACACTCCTCTCATCACTTTTTTGTCAACCAAAATGAAAACAATTGTTTTACGGTTAGGGTTTTATCCTAGGCATCTTGTCTGGTTATCATCATTCGTTTTTTGTCATGACTTTGTTTTTGGGGAAGTAGAAGGGCAGTCTAGTTCACTCTACTTACGTCACAAGTGAGGAGGCACAGCTGTGGGAAATGCAGATGGTTATCAACCCTTTGGCTTTTATGTCTTTCCTGTCGGTGCCGTTCTCAGGACTCGCATTATCTTGAACACTAAAAGGTCCTTAGATCTCCTTAGTTTAGTTTTTTGTGGAGCCCATTGTTTTCTGTGGCCATTTTCCCAAATACTGTATATACCGATCAGCCATAACATTATGACCACCTGCCTAATATAGGTCCCCCTTTCGCCACCAGAACAGCCCTGACCCGTCGTGGCATGGACTCCACTAGACCTTTGAAGGTGTGCTGTGGTATCTGGCATCAAGACATTAGCAGCAGATCCTTTAAGTCCTGTAAGTTGTGAGGTGGGGCCTCCATGGATCAGACTTGTCTGTCCAGCACATCCCACAGATGCTCGATTGGATTGAGATCTGGGGAATTTGGAGGCCAGGTCAACACCTTGAACTCATTGTTGTGTTCCTCAAACCATTCCTGAACCACTTTTGCTTTGTGTCAGGGCGCATTATCCTGCTGAAAGAGGCCAATGCCATCAGGGAATACCGTTGCCATGAAAGGGTGCGCATGGTCTGCAACAATGCTCAGGTAGGTGGTACGTGTCAAAGTAACATCCACATGAATGGCAGGACCCAAGGTTTCCCAGCAAAATATTTCCCAAAGCATCACACTGCCTCCGCCGGCTTGCCTCCTTCCCATAGTGCATCCTGGTGCCATGTGTTCTCCAGGTAAGCCACGCACACGCACCTGGCCATCCACGTGATGTAAAAGGAAATGTGATTCATCAGACCAGGTCACCTTCTTCCATTGCTCCGTGGTCCAGTTCTGATGCTCACGTACCCATTGTAGGTGCTTTCGGCAGTGGACAGGGGTCAGCATGGGCACCCTGACTGGTCTACGGCAACTTAGCCCCATACGCAACAAACTGCGATGCACTGTGTGTTCTGACACCTTTCTATCAGTACCAGCATTAACTTTTTCAGCAATTTGAGCTACAGTAGCTCTGTAGTTCAGTAGATCTGTTGGATTGGACCACATGGGCCAGCCTTCACTCCCCACGTGCATCGATGAGCATTGGCCGCTCATGACCCTGTCGCCGGTTCAACGCTTTTCCTTCCTTGGACCACTTTTGATAGGTACTGACCACTGCAGACCGGGAACACCCCACAAGGGCTGCAGTTTTGGAGATGGTCTGACCCACTCGTCTAGCCATCACAATCTGACCCTTGTCAAAGTCGCTCAGATCCTTATGCTTGCCCATTTTTCCTGCTTCTAACACATCAACTTTGAGGACAGAATGTTCACTTGCTGCCTAATATATCCCACCCACTGACAGGTGCCATGATAACAAGGTTATCAGTGTTACTCACTTCACCTGTCAGTGGTCATAATGTTATGGCTCATTGGTGTATGTTTCCAGCAGGATGGACATGTGTGTGTGTGTGTGTGTGTGTGTGTGTGTGTGTGTGTGTGTGTGTGTGTGTGTGTGTGTGTGTGTGTGTGCGTGCGCATAAATTCCTCTGTATGAGGAGTTCCACTGTGTGATCCACATAGGATAGATATTTGTCCCAGAGATCTCGGGCTGTCCCTAACATATAGTCATACACTGTCTTTGGTTGAAATGTACAAAAGGATTCAACCATATTATTAACTGGCTTTGGGAGTGCACACATTTCATCTTGGACTTGGATATTACATGGCTTTGGCACTGGACAGCTGGTCTTTTAGTGACACTGAGAGACCTCACCATCTCTCTGATTCCATCCTCTCCATTTCTCTGTCTTTCTCTCGATTTCTATCGATCTCTGTCTCTCTCTCTCTCTCTCTCTCTCTCACTCTCTCTCTCTCTCTCTCTCTTCCTTTTCTTCCCCTCACAGGGAGATATCACAGGCCTCACAGGAACGATGGACTTCAAAGCGAATGGATCCAATTCTCACGTCCAGTTTGAAATTCTGGGCAGCAGCTTCAGTGAGACATTTGGAAAAGACGTGAAAAGGGTGAGTATAAGGCCACTGGCGTGCTCTCCTCCTTTGTCTCAGGATGGTTTTGAATCAGATATTTTTTTAGTTATTGTTCTCTGTGCAGTTCTGAAGCGGCGGACCTCAGAGTCTTTACCCGGTAGTATTGCAGCACAGCAAGCTTTGACGAGGTAGTCAGTAAACCGTTTCTTTAAAACAGTGGAGGTTAAGGCCCATAAATTGCTGGCAGCTATTTCTGATGTCGAGGAGCGTGGGGGGGGGTTGGGGGATGGGAAAACATACTGCAGTCCTTAAGGTAAAGCATACATGAAAATCTGCCAGGATTCTGTTACACTTCTTTTTGAATTGCACTGAGAAATGCCATATACTCAATAAAATCTTGTTTATTTATTAATTGATGGTAGAAACAAGGTCAGCCAACATGGTCTGAATTCCCTGAGTAGGCCTGTATTCTATAATGCATGTATGTTATAATTCAAAGTCCTCGTAAAAACCTGTTCAGGGTGTTGGATTCATCAGTGCTGCATTGGCTATTCTAACATAATCACAATAACAATCATCTTGTTTATTGGTTTTGTGTGTGTTTGTGTAAAAGTCACCAGGCCCAATTAGACCATTTTAGAAAACAGTAAAGGACATGAATGACAGTTAAGTGGAACAGCACATCATTCAAGTATATTAAAACAAAGAAGAAAAGACTGTTTTTACTGACATACTGCAGCACCTGACAATGTGGTTCCGTTAGTGTTTATATTACACATATTTCAGCCAGTGTAGTACTGTGTTTATAGTACACATATTTCAGCCAGTGTATTACTGTGTTTATAGTACACATATTTCAGCAAGTGTTGTACTGTGTTTATATTACACATATTTCAGCCAGTGTAGTATTGTGTTTATAGTACACATATTTCAGCCAGTGTAGTACTGTGTTTATATTACTCATATTTCAGCCAGTGTAGTACTGTGTTTATATTACTCATATTTCAGCAAGTGTTGTACTGTGTTTATATTACACATATTTCAGCCAGTGTAGTACTGTGTTTATAGTACACATTTCAGCCAGTGTAGTACTGTGTTTATAGTACTCATATTTCAGCCAATGGAGTACTGTGTTTATACAGCATTATTCATATTTCAGCCAGTGTAGTACTGTGTTTGTATTATACATATTTAAGCCAGTGTAGTAATGTGTTTATATTACTCATATTTCAACCAGTGCTGTACTGTGTTTATAATACACATTTTTCAGCCAGTGTAGGACTGTGTTTAGAGTACATATATTTGAGCCAGTGTAGTACTGTGTTTATATTACACATATTTGGGCCAGTGTAGTACTGGGTTTATATTACACATATTTCAGCGACTATAGTAATGTGTTTATATTACTCATATTTCAGCCAGTGTAGTACTGTGTTTATATTACTCATATTTCAACCAGTGTATTACTGTGTTTAAATTACACATATTTGGGCCAGTGTTGTACTGGGTTTATATTACAAATATTTCAGCGACTATAGTAATGTGTTTATATTACTCATATTTCAACCAGTTTATTACTGTGTTTAAATTACTCATATTTCAGCCAGTGTAGTACTGTGTTTATATTACTCATATTTCAGCCAGTGGATTACTGTGTTTATATTACTCATATTTCAGGCAATGTAGTACTGTGTTTATATTACACATATTTCAGCCAGTGTAGTACTGTGTTTATACAGTATTACTCATATTTCAGCCAGTGGATTACTGTGTTTATATTACTCATATTTCAGGCAATGTAGTACTGTGTTTATATTACACATGTTTCAGCCAGTGTAGTACTGTATTTATATTACACAAATTTCAGCCAGTGCTGTACTGTGTTTGTATTTCACATATTTCAGCCAGTGTAGTACTGTTTTTATAGTACATGTTTCAGCTAGTGTAGTGCTGTGTTTATATTACACATATTTCAGCCAGTGTAGTACTGTGTTTATATTACTCATATTTCAGCCAGTGTAGTACTGTGTTTATATTACTCATATTTCAGCCAGTGTTGTACTGTGTTTATATTACACATATTTCAGCCAGTGTAGTACTGTGTTTATAGTACACATTTCAGTCAATGTAGTACTGTGTTTATAG
>JACXGI010016459.1:0-15864 GCA_016801175.1 Esox masquinongy
AGACAGAGAGAGGGAGGGAGAGGAGGAATGGGAAACCACCCAGAAAGAGAGATGGAGAGATTGACATGGGCTCAGTGACCAACTGTCTAACCAATCTGTCCATTTCCAAAGCGGCAGCCACCTGGCCACGGGGGTGGGGGTGGGGGGGGTTACTTGGGCGGCAGGCTGGGTGTGTGGGGGGGGGCGGGGGGTTTAACAGTGGCAGTGGGTATCAAAAGAAGGCCAGCTGGTGCTTCACTCTAATCCCCCTTCCATCCCAGTGTGAACCCTGCCAGACCCGTCCTGCCCCAGAGGGTTCTGCCAGGCAGACCACTGCCCCGTCCTGCCCCAGAGGGTTCTGCCCGGCAGACCACTGCCCCGTCCTGCCCCAGAGGGTTCTGCCCGGCAGACCACTGCCCCGTCCTGCCCCAGAGGGTTCTGCCAGGCAGACCACTGCCCCGTCCTGCCCGGCAGACCACTGCCCCGTCCTGCCCCAGAGGGTTCTGCCCGGCAGACCACTGCCCCGTACTGCCCCAGAGGGTTCTGCCCTGCAGACCACTGCCACCACCTTAGCGTCCAACAGCGTCGGCTTGATCCCGTAGAACGGACGCATGGCCATGCCCGGAACGATCTCCGCATCCGGATCCGACGGCCTGGGAGCGATGCAGATCCCGCCAGTCTCTGGAGAATGAGGGGATTATATGGGAATATTGTAGGAACAATATGGGAATACTGAATTAATAATATGGGAATATAATGGGAATGAGACTACATATTCGATGACACCTAAACATGAATAAGTAGTACTATATGTGGATTAGTTGCAAGAACAATACTTTCTCACAGATATACTTTTTCACTTTTAAGTATGTTGGACAGGAACATGTGGAACAATAAAGTAGTAGGTCACCATAAAAAGTCCTTTCTAAACCGCATGTATGACTAATACAGTTTATAAACAGGGCCTGACCTTCGGCCGCAACCCATTCCTGTGACCCCTGAAGTCACAACACACAGTATAAACTGGAAAAGTAAGAGGAAATTGAATGTTGCGAGGAGAAAGGAGAGAACTAGAGGCAGCTTTTCTAAATAGCCACTCTGACAACAACACAACAAAGCTCACAAACCAAAACAATACTTTCTCTCACGGAAACCAAAAACAACTAGGCCACACCTCCAACTAGGCCACACCTTCAGTCCTCTGATCTGACCCACTAGGTCGTACCTCAGTAAGACGGCTCAAAACATCAATAACCCAGCAGTTTGGAAGGTAAACCAATGCCTGCAACCCGGCAGTTGGGTCATACAAATAGACTAGCATTTTTGTAGAGTGTGGTTTATTTTTGTCGGTCTGTGTGGTTTGTCGGCCTGTCAGCAAAAAAAGCCCTGATCTCTTGAGCTACAGATGTCAATGAGCGAATTATGGCAATGTTAAGTACATTAAATTCAATTAGGTTTGACTCTCGCACATGACAAGGCCATGATAATCTACTCTCTCCTGGGCTAGGACCGATTCCTCGCCAGCTAATCTGGTAGCAGAGGGGCACACTGTCCCGGTAAATCTGGCTAGTGTGGAGCTGGTCTGGTGGAGTAGTTGAGTACTAATTAGAACCCTATTGCCTTTATAGTGCACTACTTTTGACCAGGGACCATGGGGGCTCAAGCATAGTTACGGAGCCTATCACAAGTCCACTATATTAGGAAATAGGGTCCTATTTGGGACCCACAAGGGTTTCAGTCAAAGTAGGTCACTACAGATCCCACGCAGGGTCCAATCAACCAACCTCTCAGACAACAACCAGCCAGTCAGTCAGTCAACTCATCAGACAACCAGTCAGCCAGCCAGTCAGTCAGAAAACCACCAGCCAGACAACAAGCCAACAAGTCAGTCAGTCAGTCAACCCATCAGACAACCATTCAGCCAGCCAGCCAACCAGTCAGTCAACCCATGAGACAACCAGTCAGCCAGCCAGCCAGTCAGTCAGGCAACAACCAGCCAGACAACAAGCCAGCCAGTCAACCCGTCAGTCAATCAGCCATACAGTCAACCAGCCAGCCAGTCAACTAGTCAGCCAGCCAATCAACCAGCAAGAGAGTCAGCCGGTCAGTGAAATCCCCTGATTTCTCTCTCTTAGGTTTTGCATGTAAATCAAATCGCCAGAAATGACTAATAATGCCATTTAGTTCTAATTGGAAAAGCTCAGAGAGAAAAAAAACATAACGAGCAAATAACATAAGGACATAATCCGTCAGCCTGAAGTAGGGTATTTGGGTCATATCTGTGTTGGTAATGCCACACGCTAAACTACGCCTGTTTAATAATGAATATTAACAAGGCAATCCGAGTTAAAATAAATTCAACACTGTCCAAACAGTGATTTACCAATTCCAGATTGCCCTTTTAATTTGCAGCTTGCCTGTTAATTAACATGATTTATGTGCATTTTGGAAATTACTCAATGGATCTAATTTGGTGGGACTGAGGGATGAACTATATGAGGTCAATCTGAATTTTTTATTAGATTATCCTTGAAGTTATCGCATTCATCACCTAAATTAGCTTTGATTTCAAACCTGGTTTCTATGGGAGAACGCTGCCATGTTAGGGTATGTACACTGGGATAGCGAAACTACCTTGCTAGACGAGTGTTATCTAAAATCTTCCAGTCAAATCAACGGATTATAGCTAACACAGCAATCTACTGGCAACAACAGACATCTGGTTTCGTAAAAACCTCAATAATGTTAATTTGAAGCTACCAACTGCTAGAATGGTCAGCCCCACCCCTTTCATTTTATAGGAAGTAGCTGGGACTGAGTTGCTAGCATAGTTAATTTTAGCTTTTCTGGCAGTCAAACATCCTAAATGCTGATCATTGATGCACAAAACACCCTTAGCTAGATTCTTATTATTTTGCACTTACTGAATTTGGCTTTGAAGTATGGTCAGTGACCAGAAATAAGAAAAATAAAAGAACGAAGGAGTGACATGCTAACACTGGTCTGTTTCCAAGCAATGCCCTCCTCTGCTGACGTCTCTGAGTTCAGATATGTGACAGTATTAATAACAGCTGGGCTGGCTCCAGAATGGCACCGTACCACCATAGAGGGCATTACTTTCTGTGTGTGTGTGTGTGTGTGTGTGTGTGTGTGTGTGTGTGTGTGTGTGTGTGTGCGTGTACATGTGCTTACGTGTTTGTGCAGAGAGTGAATCAGTCTCACCCCTTTAAGACTGACAGATCTTACAGCTGGGTTTAAGTTTAAAGCACTTCCTAGAAAGTTCCTGAACTCTGCTGGCAGCCAACCAAACCACCTCCTCAGAGTGACAGAAAAAACTCATACAGACGGAACACACTCAATAAAACATTCAAAACATCAAAACAATCCGTGTTTTATATACAAGCACATGGCGGTAAAAAGTTTTTTTTTTGTACATTTTTGTAATTCAATCGACTACCTCATCCAGATTGACTTAAAATCATTTTTAAAAAGCTAGCTTGGATACCCACATAACTCAGACATAGTTAGCAAAAAAGCTGAAATGCGAGTTTTGAGTCACCAAAGGCAAGAACGAATAGAACCATATGGTCCATGTGATGTGAAAAGGTCAAAGGTCGGCTTTTACCTGTTTGCCACCAGGTGTCAATGACAGGGCAGCGGCCGCCGCCCACCACCCGGTGGTACCACTCCCACGCCTCTGTGTTGATGGGCTCGCCCACTGCACGGCAACAGGACAGGACGGGGTTAACGGCAGCACCAGGGCCATTCCCACAGAGCCAGTCAAGCCAGGAGGACCGTTAACGCCAAAAGATACCAGGTCAAGAGTCAGGAATAGAGAGACACAGAGACACAAAGATAGAGACATTGAGAGAGCCAGAGAAGACAGAAAAAATGAGCGACTGTTTGGACATTCTTCAGAACTAGTCAGGTATCATGTTCCCGTTGAAGGTCTCCCGGCGGTCTGGGGACTGGTATGTTAATATGCTGTGAGTAGCACATGAGCAGTGCCAAGTATGAAGACAAAAGCACATGATGTGGACAGGCGAGGAAGGATTCCAGCAGTGTTTCCGCTGTAAAAATGTGTTCTTGTGAGGGAGAGGTTATAGGGAGGGGGCTCCCTTTTTTCTCAGGTCAAGACCCCCCCAAGCCCCCGTTGGAAAATGTGTACATTTGAAAGCATAAGAACTGAGGACCTAGGTTTTGTTGGCTTTTTAAAGGGACATTCTGTTCATAAAGGAATTCCTAGTTAATAATAATGTTTAATAGCATGCTAAATACCTATGTAGTATTACAATGCTCTATAACCAGGTATGCAAGAAGCTATACATGTTATTACAAATCATTTTTACAGATTGGACTTGAAAATGTATCTGGAAGGTTACCCTACAATTGACCAGCGTTACATTTATCCCCACTCTCAGAGTGTAGTCGCAGCTGCAGGAGACACTAGTGTTGTTCGAAAATAAATATCCAGCATCCCCCACACCCAGAACTGTTTTCTTCCTACACAATACTTTGTAATGTAGCGCTCATAAATGAGCATAAGGACACAGAGTCCTTATGGACACCTTGGTTAGAAAACTAATGTAGAGTTTATGGTGAACCAAGCGCACAAGGACACACGCACATGCTATCCAGTACCTTCCCCGGGGAATTTTACTGCCGGCGAAAAGAGGGTCCCAGTTCTTCTAGTGTTCAACGTACCAGAGCCCAGGGTTTTGAGGCTGGAGCGGTCGTATTTCTGAACCCACTCATCACCGTACTTCAGCAGCAGTCGGATGGCCGTGGGGGCCCCGTAAAACTGACTGATCCCGAGCCTCTGCACCGTCTCCCAGTAACGACCTGGAAGGACCGTGGACACACATAGCAAGATCATCACGCACCATAGAACCGCGGTGACGCACAGCGAGATAATCACTCCAGTGAAGCCTTGATTTAAACAACTTGGAGGGGATCAATAAAATTAGAAAAAGTAAAATTATTAACATAGAACTGAAAAGGACTTTACGCTGATAGCAGGCCGCCTTAAATGTACACATGGTATGAGTATGAGGAGTAGAACGTATGAACGTACGAGTTCAACTTCACGTTGTTGTGAAAAGAATTCTGGGCGCTTCTGTTGGTTGGCTTACCGGGATCTGGATATACTGGGGTGCTCTCAAACAGAACGGTGGTTCCTCCGTTACACAGCGGGCCGTAGACACCATAGCTATGACCCGTTATCCAGCCAATGTCCGCCATACACCCAAACACGTCCCCGTCCTGATAGCTGAACACATACTGAGGGGCAGGATGACAAAGGTCGGAGGTTAGGCGTTGGGTCTAGCTGAGGGGTGGACATTTTATAGGATGGACACACTAATTTTTTAATTTCTCTGTTTCCATTTACTGGCCAGTAAAGATCAGTTATTATATCCATTGATAGGTTTATTAACATCTCCACATACGTTTGATTTCATTTTAGATCTTGAGAAAAAGGCAATTCCCGAAAAGACAAAGAGCTGTATTCAGGTTAATGTAGATTAGATTAGTTTCAACTTTATTGTCATTGAACAAGTACAAGTACAGTACAATAAAATGCAGTTTGCGTCTAAATTTACAAGTATTAATTATATTTATTACAAGTGGAATGTATAGATGTGTAATTAATGCAACTTCATTACATATGGCAATTCTAAATGTGCAATGGAAGCAAATAGAGGAGGGCAGAAAATGTACACGTTTTAAGTATAATGTATGTACAAGTGGGATAAATAGTTCTGCGAGTACAAATGGCAATTCTAAATGGCATTCTGAATTTGCAATCGAGGAAAATTGAAGGAGTAGCGTAGCATGTGCAACTGAAATGCTGGGAAAGCATCAAGGAGGTTCCCGAGGTGGACATGTGTATGTACGTAGGCGTGTGTGTGTGTGCGTGCGTGTGTGTGTGTGTGTAATTTAGACCCCCACCCACTGTGTGTGTGTGTGTGTGTGTATAATTTAGACCCCCACCCTGTGAGTAACTGAGGTGTACAGCAAGTATCCAGCCTGTGTATGAACCAGCCCCTTGGGTTTCCCTGTGCTTCCAGATGTGTAGAGAAGAAACAGCACATCCTCGCTGTCCATGGTAACCGGCTCACAGACCACGTCCTCCTTCATCATCTCCTGGAGGTTATGGACACAGATTTCAGCGCACGGAAAAATAATCTCTAGGGCAGAGCTCCAGGGCCTTTATAATGGTCATGGCAATGACACAGTCAGGCACATTAACATGAATGTAATGAGTGATTTACTAAACCGCTACATCTTGCAGAATGGTTATAAGGGATGAGAAGAGTGATGAGCGTCAGCTGATCTATTTGAATGGTTGGTCAAAATCCAGGGAGCTAACTTATTATTTTGTTTTTGTCCCCCATACTGAAATGGAGGGAACTATAAATTGCTCGCCAGCTGTCCGTCCGTGCGTGAGTGTCTGCATAGATACCGTACGGCGGCAGATTTATTCCTCTTATTTGAGATACATCATTTATAAAAAATGAAGTGATTGGCCAAAGGTGAGCGCTGTAGTAATCCATTGGAATTCAGTTAAATGCAATATCTCAAACAGCGCCACGAATGACATTGACTGTTTCGTAAAAAAGATATACACTGATGCAAAGGTATACAAATTCAACAAGCCGTAAATACTTTATTTTGTACGGTAACGATCAATTAAAAACAAATGATAGTTAAAAAAATGCATAACATTCCCATGAGCACTGCACTGTTATGAACCGTTACATAACCTCCCCGGGAAGACATGTCTCTGTGTGCTTACCTCCTCTAGAGGAACATCTCTGTCTGTCATGGCAACGGAGTTCTCTGTTCTCATGGCAACCAGGACCTGCTGGACTGAGGGACAGTTCTGGACCGCCTGGTCAACGGTTCTCTTCAGGTCTATCACCTTGCCTCCCCTCACACCCTGGTTTACCGTGATGACCGTACTGGACTGGGCTGAATGAGATACAGGTAGAGAGAACTATTCAATACTTAACTTGTTTTCCCATTTGTGATCACAACCCGATGCCCCATCATTGATTATTGTTTTTACTAATTGGATTGATGCATCAAGGATCTTTTTCATGACGTTCATATTGAATCTCGCGCAATATTAGTTTACCAGTGCCCGACTGTGGCGTAAAATCCGGCCAAAAGCTCAGCACCAACTGGCTAATCGGAATGTTTGATGGGGTAGCTCGTTCTCGTCGTTCTTCGGCAATTCCTCTTGGCAGGTCTGGGTGACTGCTAGCACAATGGCGGTGTTTTACAGGAGAATGCGCTTTGCTCCAAGAGTGAAGATTCCGGTAAAACGTTCCGGTTATGCTTTGTTCACATTATAGCTCTCAGTTTCGTTGCGCCGGATGTCATTCATGTCAATGAAGATCGTCCACAATGGAGTGGAAGCAGAAGGCCCCCCTAGCGGTTGAAGTCTCTTTTGCAAAACATCAAACGTTTCAAACTCAGGCGTCTTTTCATCGCAGCTAGAGTCCGGTAGTTAAGTCTATAGCTTCTTTCTAGGCTTGCGTGACTTGCTAAAAAGTTACCGATGTTGAGTAAAACGTAACCAATTAAAACATGGTTTATTATGTTCTGAAACAATATATTTGTCATTTTTTCAAAATGAATGGTATCGCTGACCAGGGCTTGACATTGGCACCCGCCCACCCGCCAAATGCGCGTGGAATTCGGCTGTGGCAGGTAACTCAGTCACTCTTACTAGCCACTTTGGCAGGTGGCATTCTATATCTATACACAGGGTTTTTCCAGTTTTCAAAACTCAAACCAAAATCTCGCACCGCCTCTGTGTGTTGGCATGGTAAAACACGATTTTGTGTGGAAAACAGCCGTACTGTCAATCAAATCTGGCAACCTTGCATACAGGACCACACGGGTCCTGACATCGCGGTGATGATTAACGTCAGAAATACAAGTGGATCTTAGTTTTCTTTTACACCCAAGCATGTCAAAATATTTCAATAAAACGTAATAACCTCAAACTACATCCAAGCCGCATACATTTTTTTTAAACTTTTCAGGTGACTTCTAGTATAGCCTACAATTACAGATTTATTTAAAGAGAGATCGCGAGACAAATGAAGATGACTGGTGAAAAGATAATCAGATTAGGGTGTGTACTGTCACCAAAAAATTGGGCTATATATGCAATATACAGTGAAAAAAATATACAATTAACATATTTAAGTCACTAAGAATATAAATATATGCACGTGAAGAAGACTTTGGATCAGCGACAGCAGCAGAGCCTAGTACAGATGAAGGAGGTCGAGAGAGGGAGATTAACGATATGGCATCAAGGCAAGGATGGAGGAAAAAATAACGTGACAAGGCTGTAATATATACAGCTCTGTTTCGTTTTTATGCAAGTCTATTTTAACAAGAACATAGCATAACAACGAAAATAGACAACAATAATATTGGCTGCTATATAGCTGATGAGTGATTTCATATTTCTTTTTAAATAACATGCTAATAGGTCTATGTTAAGAATAAATATATTGCTTATATATCTTGGTTGATATTAGGGAGGACATTGCCGCGTGCATTAGCTGCTCACGTGGACATGGACAACAGGGCAGATTTAACACAAGGAAGATTTAATAGTTGTCTTTTTCAAGTATGTAGCCACATATTATATAAAGTATTTCGGTAGAGTGCAAGGGTTGGGGTACCACCTTTGCCTAATTTTGAGCCAGGAAAACCCCGTGTGTGTGTACATATATATATATATATATATATATATATATATATATATATTTTAAACTGTAGTCTCATTGCAATGAGAGTGACATTATGACCTACGTCCCTACAACTCCCATGAGCACTACCTACATACAGTGTTTGATTCTGGTCCATTTGTGTTAGGCCTATTGCCTTGCACACCAGTGACAACAGTGTGAACTAGACAGGCTACGATGTAGCACTGATAAAGAAATAAAACATAATTTCTCAACAACAAAATGGTGGCTAGTGAAAATGCTGAGTGGCTAGTAACTTTGGAAAACCACTAGTCACAATGGCTGATGAGCCAAAAAGTTAATGTTAAGCGCTGTCGCTGACGATAGACGGCTTCGAAAATGGACACGTGTCCCATTCTTGACTCTGCCAAACCTGCAGGGACTTGATACGAAAAGGTTAGGCCATTATAGTGAATTGGAAATTGGAGGGGGATTACCATTGGGGAAAAAATTATAAAATAATCGAATCAATTTTAGCTTTTTGGCTGATTTATTCTAAATGTTTAACACCAAACTTTTTATACTTCATCTGTACTATCCTTATTTTGTTATTACATGGTTCCGGGCATTATAAAGAGCAAACAGCATCACTCAATCTCAATCAACAGCGACACTCAAAATCAAGGGATTATCTTTGCAATCTTTGAACCTTGAGTTTCAGTGAATAAGGTCAAGACCCAATCAAAACCCCTGACCTGACAAATCAATCAAGTAATCCAGATCTCCAACCCCACCAATCAAGTAATCCAGAGCTCTGATTTGATCAATCATTACCTCCTAGTCACTAGGGGAATGTAGTTCTAACAAAACTCCTTAATTCTTATCAGTTTCAATGGAAGTCAATGGTCACAAGTCTTTGCCCTTAATATCTACAAAGCTAACATATGGAATTATTTTAAGATGGTCACAATATGGGTCATTTAGCAATTCATTTTTTAATCTTAAAACCCATGTTGGGATAACAATGTATGCAAGTCACTCTAATGTATAGAAGTCACTCTAATGTATAGATATTACCAATGCATAGAAGTCACTCTGGACAAAAGTGTCAGATAAATTATCAACATTTAAATAATAATTTAAGACATATGATTGTAAAAGGACAATGTTAGATTTCATTTAATAATTTAATGCAATGCCCTACAGAATGGCATTCAACAGCCATACTAAGTTCTGCCCACCCTACTTTAACAGCGTCCATTGGAAACGACAATGTGTGGCCTATCTTGGTTTAATCAAATCTGTGCCGCACAGTGAAGAAAAAGAACAGGAATCCTCCATCATAAACACTCACGAATATATTTATGATGCAATATGCAGGCAGATCTGTTGACTTTAGTGGTTTTTATGGGGCCAGCACTGCGGATAACAGCCACAGCTATCCTTACCAAACGTCCACCATTTCTGGCACTGACTCAGTGAGACGGTGTGTCTGAAAGCGGCAGTGCTACTCTGGGGACCTCCTGCCCAAGTCAAGGGACCTCCTGCCTAATCTTTTCTC
Source organism: Esox masquinongy (assembly GCA_016801175.1). Lineage (NCBI taxonomy): Eukaryota > Metazoa > Chordata > Actinopteri > Esociformes > Esocidae > Esox > Esox masquinongy. The sequence goes on from JACXGI010016459.1 coordinate 10,255, forward strand.
AACCTCACCGTGCACCTCACCAGGACCGGGGCTCATTCAATTTCAACGTAATTTGAAATTTACCGACATGACCAATTCTGTTCCAAATTCAAATGGAACTGTCCCGACCGCAGTTACTCACTGTCTCTGACGCGGTCAGCCAGGGCCCCGGCGCTGAACCCCGCGAAGACCACATTGTGAGCGGCACCTATCCGGGCACAGGCCAACATGGAGGCCACCGCCAAGGGGCAGGGAGGCATGTAGAGGGTCACACAGTCTCCCCTTCGAACCCCATGGCGCTTCAGCAGGTTGCCCAGGCGACAGGTCAGCTCCAGCAACTCTCTGTGGAGAGAGTCAATAAAGTTGAGTTTGGAGGGAGTTGTCAATAAAGTTGGGTGTGGAGAGAGATGTCAATAAAGTTGAGTTTAGACAGTGATGTCAATAAAGTGATGTGTAGAACACTGAACAGGTTATCAGATGGTATTGGAGGGTTTGTTTATTAGGCTCATCTTTGTTGTATCCTTGTGGGTCTTGGTTTTGGAGGTTCTCTGATTTTGTTTTTGTAGAGGGGGATAACAATGAATAAATTCATTTTACCTGTTTTTTTTTTTTACTTTGCCTGAGTATTTAACCACCCTGTATGGGAAAATGCTTTAAATTGATTAGTAATGATTAAGCATTATGATTTTTTTTTACCGTGATATCTAACCAGTTTACCCACCTATTTATTTATCAGCACACCCTCGGGGGAATTATATGGAGAGAACTGTTTGGGGCAACTACTGTATGACGGCAGATGCTAGATATAATGTATGTCCCTGAAAGATCATTTCTGATTGTTGCTCATTGATAGGGCACCTTGACCTCACCTGTAGGTGACCTTGACCTCAGTACCAGGTTCATCTCTCTCCCAGATCAGAGCCACCCTCTCTGGGCAGGTGTGTACGTGACGGTCCAAGCAGTTTACTGCACGGTACGCATACACACGGCACGCATACACACGGACGCATACACACGGTCGAAAACACATGGACACAAACACACACAGTGAAAGCCGGTCACAACACAGATCAGTACTGTAGTTCTTTTAAAACCAAACTAGCTTGGAGCTCTGAGTATTCTACCAATAGCTTGGTGGATTCCTGGTATATACTTTGGGATAGATCCTTTGTTATTCTATAACACAAGAGCTTCTCTTTGTCTACCTGTCTCTTTCTCTGTCTACCTGTCTCTTTCTCTGTCTACCTGTCTCTTTGCTGTATGCCTGTCTCTTTCTCTGTCTCAGAGTGTCTCCTGTTTCTGTTTCTCTCTGACTCTGTCTATCTGTCTCTCCAGGTACAGAAATGTAGCTAGATCGAATCCAGAGCTTACATTGTTCTGTCCTTGAGCAGGACATTTGACCCTAATTGTTTCAGGGTCACTATAACAACAGTCTGATTCCTGTCCTCGTTGGATCACATACAGGCAGACATTCTGGTAGTAGTTGTGGGTTTTAATACAGTACCAAGACCAGTCTGGTAGTAGATGAAGGTTTTAATACAGTACCAAGACAAGTCTGGTAGTAGATGTAGGTTTTAATACAGTACCAAGACCAGTCTGGTTGTAGATGTAGGTTTTTATACAGTACCAAGAACAGTCTGGTAGTAGATGTAGGTTTTAATACAGTACCAAGACCAGTCTGGTGGTAGATGTAGGTTTTTATACAGTAAAAAGACCAGCCTCGTAGTAGATGTTAATTTTTCTACAGTACCCAAGACCAGGTAGTAGTTTTAGGTTCTGATACCGAACCCAAGTCCAGTCTGTGAGATATTTCGACCATTTAGGATGCTGCGTAAATAGCCTATTAGGCTACAACAGGGGTATAATTAAGCCATATCAACGTTATTTGAGATTCTGCGCGATTCTAATGTCAATTAAATTAACCTGACTGTAAAGAAATAATTCTATAGGATTGGAGTATGAAAATATGTACCGCTAAAATATTTATATAATATGTTTTCTTATTATATTTTAACAATAAAGCCTGATAATTAAATATATGCAATGTGCAATTATATTATTGTTGTACTGTACATTATATGGCTGCACAGCAATATTTAGACTACGCTGTTGCAAATCGCTGTGAAATATCTTTAAAACGTAGCTTTTACCACTTTTTTAAGCACTTTTACTGTAACTTCAGTAGAAAGCCAGGGAGAGTACTGTAGTTTTAAACACAAACTAGGATTGCTGTGGGCTAATTCACGTAGCTCTCACATGGGAATACATTATACACATTGATCTTCAAAATACAGTGCATGAATATGAGACATGAACATTTTACCCTATAATCTAGTAATCTTACCGGACACATTTAGCTTCCCTCCTTCAAACCATTTTATTTTGCCTTGACTGAAGTTACAGTTTTGAACGGTGGTAAAGGGACTTATCCACGAGAGCCTCTGACGCGCCAGTGCTCCCCAAAAAGTGGCACTTTCGTTAACTGAGAACTCGTGAAGTCCCGAATGATCACTGACACCTTGAAATGCAACTGCTTCTGGCATACGTGCCGATATATTGTAGTTTTTGCCAAACTGTCGAAAGCATTTAAAAACCCGTAGGTTAGTAAATGCAGAAGAGCCAGTCATTGAAGTGCATCTCCAAAGCGACCACATCATGGAACGACGTTTGTTGCAACAAATATGCCGTACGCCTAGCCTTTATCGTAAAAACTGTTGAAACGAGGTTTAAAAGCATTTAAAAAATCTAATGAACAGACTGATTTCGTGATTTGTGTGCCAACGCACCCTTAAATAGCTAAACGATTACGAAAGAGCTGCAAAACGCGTGGTGTTGTGAGATTCGAATCAGTAGAAGCGTTTAAAGGAAAGTCCAAATCCAATGTGTGCCGACAATAAATGCGCAGACGTTGACCACGGTTTGAGCATCGTTTCAGCCAATGACAACAGATGATTAGGTCGCGCGTTTCCATCACTGTATAAAACCATTTATAAGCGATTTATGGACTATTATTCAAGTATACTCTTAAAAAAGTTCCACAAGAGGTTTTGCACATTTCCGTAATAACATACAATGTAGTTCATCTGATTAGGCTACTATTAAACATCAAAAAAGCACATACAAACAAATCTGAATAACAAATCTCGGATCTGAATAACAATTATAGCTTTATTACTATTCAATTAAAACACAGACAGACAAAAACACACACCTTGTTGATTTCCAACTACATGAACGTAGCTATATTTCATTTAAAATAATTTCAATATTTACATCAGAGGTAAGATTAAATCTACTATACATTTTAAGAGGTTATTTGTGTAAAAGGCCCCTTGAATCCTCTCCAAGATGAGTCACTTGTTTTTCCAATAATTTGACTGGAGCCCATGAACATTTCTTTATCATGGCAAGTATCTCTATGTGTCTTTTGACCAGACAGCGCGCGATACTGTGTCTATTCTGATTACGTAGTATTTACACATGTAGCCTATAATTAGCGGCATATTCAAATGGTATCAGTGACGTTTTACGGATTGAGCAGTTAAAATCGAAACTTCCCGATTGAGCTGACATGTGCAGTGTTTACCGTGAATGCAGTCTTCACTAAAGCCTGAAAGCCGCCTTTAAATAAAAATAACAGCGTAACGCAAAACATCCGCGATACTGATTAATTAGCCCTCCTTGAGTTTCAGAATAGCAAGCTGCCGAATAGCTGCCAGATTATAACATAGTGGACAATTATAGAACTGGGTTGGCCTGTGGTTGCAGCAGTTGATTTCTGCTGGAATTACTACGATTGAGAATGTGATGTGTAATGTTGACATGATCCGTTTTGGTGTCAAAATAAAGTTATGACGCTTTATTTTGCCTAACGACCACATTTTGTATAGTGACCACTAAGAGATGAGGACCGTGTGCATTAGGAGCTTGTAAACCATGTTTTTACAGAGAGGGCATCAAGTGAGCCTGGCACAGTCTCAGAAGAGTTCCAAGTTTCTCAATGATTGGGCTCAACTTCAGCCACTGGCTTGACCTGTCCATCGGTCTGTCCTGCTGGCAGTTTGTCCTCTGTTTTCTCTGTCTCCATCGGATGTCCATGTCTCCCTTGTCCGTCCCCAGAAACCGCCCCTGGAGGTCCTTCACCAGAAAGTGTCCCCAGCATCTTAGCGCTGTGTTCCAGAGCTTTAGCCCTCAGGGCTGCGATACTATTCTCTCTCAGTTCCTCTTTGGATATGGGCGACCTGTTATTCTCCCTCCTCCTCTCTTCCTCAATCTCTCGCTCAGCCACTCTCTCCCGCTCTCGTTCCTGGGCTGGTGGTTGGGAATGGGGAGCTTCCGTTATTCCAGGAGAGGTCGGAACGGGGGTATCCATAGACTTTTTGTGCATACCTGTAAAGGAAAATGAGTCACTGGTATTCCAATAAGGAACAAGAAGGAACGGGAAGAGTACTCACTTAAGTGGAACGTCTCTACCTAACATTCACCTTAAATACTACACTGTACTGTACTAAATTACTGCCTTAAATACTACACTGTACTGTACTAAATTACTGCCTTAAATACTACACTGTACTGTACTAAATTACTGCCTTACTACTACACTGTACTGTACTAAATTACTGCCTTAAACAATACACTGTACTGCACTAAATTACTGCCTTAAATACTACACTGTACTGTACTAAATTACTGCCTTAAACACTACACTGTACTGTACTAAATTACTGACTTAAGTACTACACTGTACTGTACTAAATTACTGCTTTAAATACTACAATATACTGTAATTAGATACTGCCTTAAAAACTACAATATACTGTACTAAGATACTGCCTTAAACACTATGGTATACTGTAATTAGATACTGCCTTAAATACTACAATATACTGTAATTAGATACTGCCTTAAATACTACTAAGTTTTTTTTTGCAACACCCCTGATTCCTTGATCTCCGTGTTAGACTAAATCTAGGTCCTTGTTGGGAATCGATAAAAGTGTCAATGATGGGTTCTAATCAATGGGATGATAATCCTACTTTATCAAACTGGATTAAACTGGTTAAACTTGGTCTGTCGTCTTGGCCCCCCGATTAGCATACATCAATGACTTTGGTGATTCTAATGGAAAACAAACAAACTCCACACACACACACACGCACACACACACACGCACACACACACACACACACACGTGTAGTGCCGTACCCAGCAGCCAGGGGGCGCAGGAGTCCATGATGCCGTCCTTGGCTGATTTGAGAATGGACTCCGGCAGGGGGATAGAGTGGCGGACCATGGCTCCATAGAGACCATACTCTGCCATCACACTGCTGCGGCCCCAGCACTTCTCCCTCTTCCTCCACTTGGCCCGGCGGTTCTGGAACCAGACCTGCAGGGAGGGAGAGAGGGAGAGATGGTTTTACACACATCCTGAAAAGATCTAATATGAAGGGGTTAAAAATGACTGAATGCTTCCAGAACATTATGTGTATTTAGCCAAGAGAGTCCACTCAGCAACTCTGCTAGCACTTTCATGGAGTGCTAGGGTCCAGCCTCATTGGTCTTTCATGGAGTGCTAGGGTCCAGACTCATTGGTCTTTCATGGAGTGCTAGGGTCCAGACTCATTGGTCTTT